>JASXSY010000379.1:5000-216989 GCA_034509805.1 Sipha maydis | reverse complement strand
ATCTGAAGCACTATTACTGGTACAATTTTTGTCCTCAGACACAAAAAAAAAAAAAAATAAACACACATCATTGTAAAATCAATACATTTATCACTCCGTTCAGAATCTATAACAAGGATCTTTATTAATATTATTTTGTTCTAAATATAATTATGATTTATCAATATTTTCATGAATATAATGATATTAAATGTCTCACAGTTAAATATTTTTTGTTAGAAAATTAATGAATTAGATAAATTTATAATTTACTAAAAAAAATAACATTATTATTATTATTTTAATAATTATATACTAAACATAGCATTCTTCTATTAATTAGATTCATTGTACCTATTGTGTTATTATAAATTATATGTTTATTATTGTAGTTTTAAATTTCTATAAAATTACTTGTTTATGTATATTAATTATTGGACATTTTTTAACAGTTTTTACAGAAGACAGTCGAGTAATCACTTTTGTTGGTGACATCGAAAAATATTTAGAAATAAACCCTGTAAATATTAGTGGCACATGAACAACAGAAGCAGAGATATTTGCTACTTCATTAATGTTGAAAACATCGATTTTTATATATTCCAACTACCATTGTTCATGCCAACTTTTTGGGAAAGATGGGACAAACCTAAATGAAAATTGCCTGTATATATCTCATGTAAATAGAAATCACTACCAAGTGGTTATTGAAATAGAGTGAAGAAAACTTATAAATTTAAATTACGTGACAATATATTTTTTAATTATAATTAAGTACAATATTATTGTTTATAAATTAATATTATTTAAGTTTTAAGTTATTTTATTTATGTATGTGTTAAGAATTTAAGAGGTATTTTTAATATAATGTTCGTGACGATTTTGAAATGTGATGATAAGAATAAATATACAGCAATGAAATTAAAATCAAAACCAGCATTATATTATTATTTATGTATTAATCAAGAATACTGTTAATTAAAGTTAATAAAAAATTAAGTTAATAGGATACAATTATAATTGATAAATAATCAATGTGACATAAAAGATTTATACTTTAAGTTATTTCATCAAAGAAATACTGTTCTCACTTAGCATATCATATGACCAACCAGAACCAATAGGTAAATACATAGGTACAAAATGTCACTTCAATAAAATTACCATCGTGTTAAAAATGCATATCTAGGTTTATTCAGATAATTTAAAGTTCACGGAAATAATTTACAATAATCATTATTATTAAATCACATCTTTTTCCGTTGGGGTAAGTATATTTTAAGTATATTCTACTATATATTCCCTCGGAAGACAACTATATCCTAGTATTTATTCACCCGGAAGGTAACTATATCCTAGTATATATTCACCCGGGAGGTAATTATATTCTAGTATATTTATACCCCCCTTTAAACGACATTTTTACGCGGGAGGTAATTATATCCTAGTATATATTCACCCGGGGATAACTATATCCTAGTATATATTCAACCGAGGGTAACTATATCCTAGTATATATTTACCCGGGAGGTAATTATATTCTAGTATATTTATACTCCTCTTTAAACGACATTTTTACCGGGGAGGTAACTATATCCTAGTATATATTCACCCGGGAGGTAACTATATCCTAGTTTATATTCACCTGGTGTAAAAATATCCTAGTGTTATTTTACCGCTGGTAAAAATGTCCTAGGATATATTTACCCTTCATGTGATGTCAAAATATCCTAGTATATATTTACCACCGGTAAATATAACCTAGGATATATTTACCGGGGGAGGTAAAAATTATTGAGGGTAATAGAATCCTATGACACCGCCACTAATAATTACTGAATCAAAGTTCAAGAAATGTTATGTCACCATTATTCTACTACAAATTCTCTACTGATTTTTGTTTTGTAAACATATTATTGTTCTAGGGTTCAAGCGGTAAATTAAAATTTTTCTATTCATTTATTATTATTTTGGACTCAAAATACAATCAATATAATAATTGTACAATTAAAATGTGAAATTAAAAAAATAATAATAATAATAATAATAAATAATTGCTTAAGACCATGTTCTAATTGCAATAAGAAGCTGCCTTAAATAGGTCATCAGGGTTGGGTTTCAAATTGGTAGTTTGGAGTAGATATCATTATTTCGTTAAATTGGCGGTGCTGTATAGTCACATACCACAAATTATTTAAACTACTATTTTTTTTTTTTAAATTTAATATGTTCGTTTAAAGTTCAATTTATAATTTTCTAAAGAGATTTTTTTAAACTTATTTAGTACAGGGTTCTTTTGTTGATTATCAGTGTTGTGATATATCCTGTTTAATAAAAAAAAATATAAAAATAGTAGTTTAAATAATTTGTGTATTGTATCACGATTGTTTAATATTTATAATTGATCAGGCATTATATAGTAATATAAATTATCAAAACCTCAAATGTAATTATTTAATTTGAATATATTATGTTTAATGGTTTTTATCATTGTTACTTTGTTTAGATTACAGCTGATTTTTTATGGAAAATATATCTATTTTTTACAGAATTTCAAAAATTGGAATATTTATTGAACTACCCAAAAAAAAAAAAAAAACTGATGTTATACGAATTTATTTTCCACATAGAATATTTAAAATTGTATATTAAGTTTCTAAATGAAACGAAAATTCTATTGATTTAGTAATGAAAAATAATTTTTGTTTTACTTAAAAGTATTATTTTCAATAATTTTTAAAATGTATTTATAAATTTAAAGTAGCACAAGCATATTACTTAAAATTTTAAATGTTATTAATATTAATAATATTAATTATGTCCAATATTTCTAATCGAAATCGTGTAAGCACACAAAAAAATATATATATCATGGTAAAACCAACGTATAACTTAATATAGTTCATAATAAAGTTATTAATATCGTTTAATTGTTAGTTGATTTGAATTGAAAATTGTTAGTTCGTATGCAGTTAATATATAATAACTAGGGTTCGGATTTGAAGGCAATATAATCAATAAAAAAAGCATTTAAAATGTAAAAAAAGGCATTTAATTTATATAAAAAAGCAATTCATAAATATACTACAAAATAAAATAGTGAACATTTATTATTAATAACGTATTTGCTTGGATATTTGAAACTGCTTGGAATTTAAATATATTAAATATTAAGTAATCATGATTATTTTTTAGAAATTATCGATACTGCTAAAAGTTCCTTAATTTACACTGTAATCAATTTTGTAACATTGAATCATTATAATAGTAATTGTATTATATTAGTTTAGGTTGTAAAATACTTAATAAAATTAATTATTATAATGATTTAGTATATCTACAGTATAAATGGTCCTCAGGACAGTTTCGTGGTATTCAGTATATTCATTTTAATCCACCCGTATTTACCACAAATTCATTGGCTACCTACTTGACAATCAAGTCTTGACCTAAATATATCATAAACTCATTTTGATCTTAACAAATTATCGTGTGTTGTCACTATTTTTACTTACGATAAACATATATTTAATTGTAACGATTTTTTTTTTTTTTTAATAAAAGAAGGGAAAATATTTTTGAAACTTAACTTTTAAGTATAATCAGGTTTAAGTAGGTATAACTAAATTATCTGTAGTTTAATTTATCATGTTAATTCATTTAAAGTAATATTTAAACGTCTAATTTTTTTTAAAATTATTTTGTTTTATAATAATTTTATATATTTATCTAAAAAATTAAAAATATGTAAAACATTTTTAATAATTCAATAAAATCTTAGAAAGCTTAAATAAAAAATTAATGAGATATTTACTAATTTAATGATGTAATTGATTTAAAAGAAATCATGAACAGTATTTTACTTACAGAGCTATGAAAAATTGAAAAAAAAATTTTTAAGTACGATTTATACGAAAAATTAAACGGTGGATTACTAATCAGTGATTATACTATCAGAGTAATTTATTTGTATATAAAATGCGGTTATACATTTTAATTATATTATTTATTTCTTATTAGCTATTAGTAAAAGATTATTACAGCTAGTCAGTTAAATTATTAACAAAATATAACTATAATAAAATACAAATAAAATTATTGAATGATAAAATCAGCTTCCAATATATTGTCAGTAATGTTATCCTATGACAAAAGCATAGTCGATTGAATTGGACGATAAAAAAAATCTTGTTAGATTAAATTAATTTAAGAAGGCTTTTTAACTATGAATGTTGGGTACGATATTCTTGAATAGTTATTTTATTTTATAATATTAATAAAATTATCAATTTAATCAAGTTAATAGATTGTTAGACAATTGTTATTAGATTCATTAGATTATGTAAAATTTAAATAGTATCATACTACCCGTACATATTAGTAAATCTTCGTAGAATATTCTATATAAATATGTTAATGTATAAGTATAGGTAGTATTAAGTATTTCTGAACATTTCTCAGGTGAATTATAATCATATTGATAAGTTAAAACTGAATACAATATATCTAAACTATTAAGAACCTAAACACTTAAAAATGATTTCTTTTTTAACTTCTTACTTGATAATAAAAACTAAATTTTCTTTTATTAATATCCTAAATTCTTATTTTTATATTAAATGAAAATATTACATGTGTTTAGATAAATAAATTATTGCAATTAGATTTTGAAAGTTAATGTTACGAAAATATTTATTTTATTTTATTTATTATGTTCATTATTAAATGTATGTCTTAATATAATTATCTAAATGTTTACAGATGTAAGGATTTACTAACAGATTTATCTGTTTCATTTAAAAATGTGATTTAAATGAATTTCAAGGAAATTATGGATATTGATCATTGATTGCCATCGAGGAAAGACGATTACGAGTTGGGAATTTATGACAACGCCTTGTATATACATCATGTATGTCATGTAGCATGTCTTAAAAATTTTTAGTATAACTTTTAAAAAGGTTTTTTTTTTTAATTTGATTTTTGAGTATAGTGTACTGGAAAATGGAAAAGCGTTTTGAAAAAAATCGTTCGGCTTAAGGCTCCTTTCCCATATAAATATACACTGTTTCAATAGCTTTTCCTACTTAGAAAGATTACTACTTAAAGAGTAGTACATTGCAGCATTGCACTATATTCTACTAAATCCAACATGAAGAATTGGGAAGATATACAAGTTTACAAAATATTGTAAGAAGTTATGCATATGGTAAACAGTGTACTAATTATTCACTACGCTGCAGTATCAATTTTGATATTTATCATTAATTAACAATCTTATTGTGAATAACTTATTTAATATGTGTTTTATTTTAGCTTAATAATTTTGTTCTTATAATAAAACAATTATTATTTCAGATTCGTTCACGACTCAGAAATAAAAGTAATCTTTTGACAGTGCATACCATCATAAAATAAAATTCTAGTAAATTATTTTTTAACAACTTAAAGGTATGTTATTATATTTTGTCAAATAAACGATAGTAATTAATATTCAATAAATAACTTCACCGTAGATGAGTTACCGAGTATTTATGTACAGATTTGTAGAAGTTAAGCCCCTTGCATAAACCAATAGTTTCTAGATGTAATGGCCATCTGGGAATATTAATACATCTATATTATACTATATAGTAATACATATGTCTCCTCCTCCTTTCGGTATGAGACTTGTGCATATAGTTTTGCCAACACAGATAAGTATCTAATTGCCCGTTTATACATATGTATGTAAATATATTTATGTCATTTGTTTCTATATTTATACGTACAACATACATGTAACATGTTAAACGTATATTAAACGTTTTATGGAAACATAGAAAACATAAAGGTATCATAAAATGGCGCATGTCATGAATTTGAAAATTCTATAGAGTAATTATGTAATAATGAGAATAATGAGAGCTATCGAATAAAATTAACCGAGTATTCATGTATCGTTAAAATAATTTTTTAAGTCATAATTATAATTAGTGGGGTTCTTCGTCCCATTCCAGTATGTGTAGAGGACAAATGTACATGTAGTTCCTCTGTAACTGTACTGAAGCGAGGACATTTTATTTTTGTGTTGAATACAGCATTCAACTTTTAATAAAAATGTTTTCGACCAAATTGACGATCGTCTGCCGTACAAGCCTCTTGTCGGGTTAAGCTTTTGGAGTTTTTTTTTCTTCTCGTTATAGCGCGGTCGTTTAGATTGAGTGTACAAGCTTTGAATGTGCATGTTATACGCACTTCACTCTATAAGCTTTCCGAACTCGTTATCGTGTTTAGTGGTCGTCTACTTTTTGAAAAGGCTATACTCTGCTATGGGTTTTAGTGGTCATTAACTTGTAAGTAATTTTGGGTCCGGACCCGGGATTGCGTCCGCCCTGTGTCGAAAGCGCACAACTGACATGTACTACGTGATGTGTAAGAATGTATTCATTGGCTTTATTCGTGACATTTTATACGGAATTCACCAAAATCTTTGAAAACTTCCTTTTTTACGAGCACAATCTCGCGAATCTCGCGGCTAAACTCTAAAACTATTTTAGGTTATTCTGTTGTTTTTTCCATCTCTCGGGTGATAACTCATAATGATATAATTTAGTAGAGTAATAATTAAATAATGGACTTCAACTGAAACATCACAAATGATAAATAAATAAATAATTTATATATCGAAAAAATAAATGCTCAATCTAGAATATTATTATATTTGTGAAATATGACAGGTTTCGAATTAAATTCATTACCAGATAGGTATATACAAAGTAAGTAAAATCGCGACCCAATAGAGTATTTATGAGTATTAACCATTTACTAACTTTTAATTTTAATTTTATTATTTACAAATACTATTATGTAAAAACAAAAATGTAAATAATTGTTCTACAAAATAAAAATGGTACTTAAAGTGTTTAATAATTTATACTAACTATCCAAATACATGGAAATTCAAAATCAATTTCTGAAATTATAATATATAATACACGTAAATTAATACATATAGGTGGCACTTTGGTTACACATCACAACAATAAATAGCTTACATCACAAGTTTTATTCTATCATATTTAAGGAATGGCTAATAATTGTGACTATTTAGCACAATATAATCGACTAAGCATTTAATTATACTGCTTTTTTGATAAAATGACAAAACCCGAATGTATGGTTGACTATTATTTTAAATAGTGTTAGAATCGCTATAAATTTAATTTAATTTAAAATTATTTTACTACAAAAAAAGATTGATTTCATATTATATTATGTTAAATATATGAAATGTATATCAGATAAATGAAAATATTGGCTGTATTACAAATTTCAAAAATCTGTAACACTGCCAATTTTTTTTTCAAAAAAAAAAAACATCTTTTGCAAATGATTTATAATAATGCTTTATGGTTGGGTACCAATAACGATAAAAGAAGGTATATCTAATTCGCATTAAATTCTGACGTGTAAAACTATTTTAGCGAACTCACAGAAAATAAATCGTACAACGTTTTATGCCTTGTATCTTTATTACCTTCCTATACTCAATATATATGTGTATTAAACTCGTAACGGCTGTATACATATAAATATATAGTGTAAAGTTGTATAAGTACTTGTTTTATCAAAACATGAAAAAATGCGGTAAATATATTATATTATTTATGTTTTATATTCGTGTACCGATGTGTATTTCGTGCATAAAGAAATAGGTAAAAAAAAGAAGCCGAAATTAAAGAAGCAAGTAGGTATGTCGTTGGACCGCCCGACTTCGGCATTTATAATAAAATTGGTAGGTACACAAAGTACCTATACAACGTAAATTGATTATTTATGCACGCAATGTTTATTATTGTAAGTGCGAATCTGAAATATGATAATAGGTCAACTATTTAAGTATATTCGGTATATTTTAGTGATAGTATTCTAAGTTTGAACAGCCGATAAAAATACGAACTGGTAAATACGAGTACTAAACGTGTACAATTAATGTTATTGGATGGTAAGTTAACCTTAATGGTTAATGTGATGTGTCTATATAGTTTTCAGAGTAATGTTTGAAAAATGATAATTAATTGTGTTGTAAATATAATGGTTTTAATAAAAATAAATCTGTCTTATTTGTAATTGAAATGAATTAAGTATGTCTAATAGTAAGTAATTAAATTAATGAATATAATAACAATGAAAATATATTGATTTACACATAGACTTCGACTTCATGGGGGTAACGAGGGGTAATCACCTCCGTACTTCAATTATAACGAAGATAAAACGTAAAAATAGTGTTTTACTCTTGTGTACTAATTACTAAGTTGAATTTATCGTTAACGTTAATCTATCTATATTAAGTTTTTTATTTGTTATCGTACTTAAATCTAAAAGACGGCACTTATGACTTTACATAGTAGTTACGCGAAACCTAAAACCAGTGTAGGCACTTATAATTTCGCACTTAAATATAATATTATGTACTACATATGTGAGCATTTTATAACAAACATGAAGACAAATTTGATTTTTGATTTTTTACTTAATTAATAATTAATAATATGAATAAGGTAATAGTCACATTATTTTAAAATTATATACTAATAACCGTCAAGTTGATAGCTTAGTATAATATATTATTGAAATATGTTCATATCTAACGTTTCACAGTTGTGGAAAATGTGCAAAGAGTTGCATCATCTAAAAATGAAATAATTAAAAAAAAAAGAAGAAAAATAAGAGCGTTTATTGACTATGAAACTATAGTAATATAATAAGTATCCCGTATTCCATACTGTAGTCATTTTTGGTGGTTTTTATTCAAAAAAGGTTTTGATCGAAAGTACACACTCGTGTAAACTTGTGTTCTTCGTTTTATTGTTTTCCATTTAATCTCTTACAGTCAATAATAGTAATACTGTGCCGTAACTCTCATTACGGAATATATATTTACACACGGCTCACGTAGTCGTGTCTTCAAATTTCAAGGGAATAAAATCGCGTGATTTTCAGCCTTCGACAGAGGCTTTTCGCAACTATAGAGACAAATGATACCCTAATGATTCGTAAGCGGGCACGAGATACAAATATAAGTATGTACCTACTACAACACGGAAATATATTTTTCTTTTTATACGCGTGATTTTAAAGATTCATATCCCGTACCTAGGTTATTCGCTTAGCCGCACACACGCAATATTATAACACAAAACCTATACATCGATCTATACTGCATAGTACTACATCATGTATAATATTGTATTTTACTGCACTGATTACTGTAGCGAATGGCGGCTATTTTATGTATTCGAGGTGTAATGACCCGTTCGTTTTTAATTAAAACTAGATTATAGTCTATATAAATATTAGTATTTGAATAATACAGAATTTGTGAGGGTGAGAGTGGTTACTATATATTTTTAGACTGCCCTAATCGGACTGCGGTTAGCGATTTCGATTCATGTATGTCGTACACGTAAGTAATTATAAGAAAATATAAAAATACATATTTCGTGTTTTAATCCATTTGGACAGGGCCGGTAATAAGGACAAGATGACTCAGGCGCTCGCCTGAGACGCCATTCTCAGGGAAGCGCCGAAACGACAAATTAAAATTTTACAAATTTTTATAAAAACCTTTTTTTTTTTAAAAAAAAAAATATGAAATATCATTTATCATATTTATAGTTTATATGTGTTATTATATTGTTTGATAAAAATTCCTAAGTATTTTTATTGTTAGAAAAAAATAAAAAATAAATGGTTTTTTTTTTTTTTTTTTGTTTGTTTTTTATTCGAAATAAAGTATTTTTATTGTTTATTTCAAATAACGTCGCACTATCTATATCATTGCTACCACATCAGTTTATTTATTTTAAGTTGCTTATAATTTTTATAAATTGATGTTATTGACAAATAATTTACAACTTGAGTATATGAAGTTTTTCCATAGTTCTGTCATTAAAAAATATTTTCCAATGTAATATACCTTAAAGGTTGTTGTTTGAAAAATGTGCCGTTTGGCATTTTGGCTCAAGACATTATTTAGTCATACGTCGACCCTGTATTTGGAATACTTATACATGTTACGTATATAATGACACGCTATGAAGTGATTTTCTATAAGAATGAGATAGTAAATTAAATATATTTTCTTATGTATATATATATATATATATATATATATATATAGGTATTGCCCGAAAAAAAAATCACATAATGTAGGTAGAGTGTAACAAAGCAAATCTTGTATTACTACTTCGTATTTTAAAACCATAGCCAAAAAAATATTTTTTGGGGTGGCGTTTAATGATTAAATATGTTTTCTGACTTGTACATTTTAAAATTTTAATTGTATTAGACATTGAAAATAATTCAATTGTATTTTAAGAAAACATTTAGAGGATCTGAACCCCAACCCCCCTCTGGCTACGATCTTGTTTTAGCTGATACGTTTAATATATGCGTGTATGCATTTTATACTGTAATTGTATAACCATGTTTGCAATTTCTATACTAAATTACATATTAAGAAAACGCTTCAAAGCACGCGTTTGATTTCTAGAATATTGAAATTCCTGTTGACTATATATTCAAACCGCATATGCAGGTACGTAATTCCGAACATTCATGTATTTAATGTGTGTGTGTGTGTTTATATATATATATATACATATAATATAATATATAGTTTAATATATATAATAAAATTCAAAGTGCATAGACCGGGTTTTGTTATTGAAATACTTTTATGATATTGTTGTTGCAAGTGAAATTCTAAACCATCATTTAGACGGGTACCAATGTACGTAGTAATATCGAAACAATATAGGTACCGTATGTATATTTCATTATAAGCAGCAATCCGTTGGTGACGGGAGTGGACTTATTTCTCTAGCTGACTATACCGTACGCGTCATATATTACATTTTAAATCAAACAGCAGACGATTTAATTTTATTGAGTCTTAATTCAAACCGAATAAAATTTGTCCATGCGTATTGAAGATAACATTTGAGCACAAGAACCGGTTTAAATTGCCATGTTACTATACTATATGACATCCAAACAAAATTTATACAATATTCTTATTTTAAACAATTAACACGATTTTTATGTTTTCCCGGTTGAGTATCAACTGAGATTAATTATCGTTCATTTATTTGTTTACCAGACATGTTACAAAAACCATGTTATTGTATTTCGATGTTCGATAATGTTTGTGACCGTATCCGTCTTTGATATTTGTTATAAAAACTGAACATTTTCATAAACACTAATGCTCGGCTGCAGTGCAGTCAATGACGGTTTCAAATTAAGCTCAGATTTCTTTCTCGTGGAATGTGGTCCATTAACTGGTATATTGAAGTACGTATACACCATGCTACTATATTTTTTCTGTCCATTACCGTATTGCTAATTGAACAGTGAAGTCGAACGGTTCATCTCGAAAACGAGCTTCTAGTTTCCCGGGTCCACTCCATCGGAAAACGTAATACCTACTGCACGAGCGCCACTGATTCGGTGTATCGAGGTTAACAGTAAACTCACTGATTGACTTGGGTCTGATTTCAGTTGGAAACTTCTTTCGACGTTCAGACGATAAAATTATTTCCGAGCAAAACTATTTTGTCCTACGCCCAAGTGTTAACCGTAATGCGTACTCAAACACCGAATGATTATATATAATATGATTTCGTACAAACAATATATAATATGGAAAACATTAAAAACATATGTGTTATATGTCAATATATGTATGAAATATAATTTAAAAAAATACAATGATTTTAAAACTATGTATACTTTTAATGAGATGTAATACAATGTAAAAAAAAAATTATATATATACGTAATTTATGTTATAATAAATGTACACGTTAATTCTAAATAAAAAAACAATTACACGAAAAACGATTGACTGCGTGTATGTTACGTATTGTGCTTAAAAACAGTTTCTTCGTAAATCGCTTTGACAATATCAACAATATTATTTTATGTTTAAAATTAAAATATTTATAACTATAATTTAATACTCTATACTGCACTTAAAAGTAATTATAATTAATTAATCACTTAAAATATATAATCGTGTAATACTCGTTATTGTTAATAATAATAAAGTTACAAATGTTAATATGCACGTTTACAAATAATTCCTAAAACACACACATACACACACACGCGCGCACACACACACACACACACATATATACACATACACACATACACATAGATACATAGACGTTCACAGTCATAAATAAATACATTACACATTTACACGTAAAAATATGCGATCGAAACGTTTTAAATAGATTATGTACAAAATTCGTCACGCGGGGGGAAGGGGTGGGGGGGGGATAAGAAAATATAGTCATTGTTCTCGGGCCGTGGACACCGGTATGTAGGCGTTGCGGTTGCACTGCTGCTCCTGTCCATCGCAATAATATTATACACCTAACACGTGCGGTCGTCCACAGACACAAGGTACACACAGGAACGTACAACACCGTGGCGGCCATCATCATCCGCGATTTCCGCGTCCGTGTTCCGCGTAGCAGTTCTGATCGTTCTCTATGTACACGTTGTGGCCGCTGGTGGCGTTGACCACGACCACTTTGTTGCACTCCATCGGCAACGTGATGACGGCAACCGCGCACCTGTCGCCGGTGCCACGGCGCTGCAGGTCCGGGAACCACAGCAGCAGCTTTCTCTGGATCACCTCGAACGACTTGTCCTTGGTCTCGGGCACGAAGAAGTACGTGAACGGCACCACGGCCAGGCACGCGGAGCCTAGCAGCCAGAAGCAGCCGGATATGTGGATGGCCTCGGACACGTGCGGGTACGCCTTGACGATGCCGAAGCCGAGCGCGTTGTTCCAGAACATGAGCGCGGACATGCACATGTTGCGCACGTTGGCCGGGAATATCTCCGTGTAGATGATGTACGGCACCATGCCCAGGCCCATGGAGAACGCGATCACGTGCAGCGACATGCTGAGCACGGGCAGCGCGCCGGTGGTCGCGCCGTGTTCCGTCCGTTGCGCGTCAAAGCACCAGCCAATGGTGATCAGCGCCACCGCGGTGGCCGTGTACGTCAGCATCAGGAAGAACTTGCGGCCGGCCCGTTTCACCGTGAGCACCGCCAACACGGAGCCGATCACCTGCACCACGCCCACGAACATCGTGCACATGACCGGCGACAGTGTGCTGCCGCTCTCCTGGAATATCTCCACCGTGTACATCAGTATGATGTTGATTCCGCTCAGCTGCGTGCCCGCCTGGAACACCGCGCCGATCAGCAGCGCTTTGACCGTGCCCTTCTCCAGGTAGTCGCTCCACTTGGCCGCCGTTAGCCGGTCACCGCGGTGCGTCATCGCGTCCAACTCCTCCTCCACCTCCTTGTCGCAGTCTTTGCCCCGCAACCACTTGAGCGCCTTCTTCGCGCCGTTCGTGTCGCCCCGTTGGATCAGGAACACCGGCGACTCCGGCGCGTAGCACCACGCTACCACGAACAGCACGCTCACCGCTAGGCATGCCACGTTCAGCGCGTCGTATCCCGCGTACATACCGCACACGTACACGTACAGAACGCCAAAGTTGTACATGAGTATGAACAGCGAGCCCAGGCCGTCTTTCATGTGCGCGTCGCTGATTTCGCCCACGTACATCGGGTTGTTGATGGCCGCCCCGCTGGCGCCCAGCCCGCCCAGGAACCGGGATACCATCAGCGCCGTCTCGGTTTTGACGCCTAACAGGATCACCCAACTGATCAAGTACGGCACCATGGTCAGGTGACCGGTCACCTTCCGACCGAACTTGTCCGCCAATAGGCCCCAGAAGAACGTGCCCAATATTGCGCTCAGACTGCCCCAGCTGCACGCCCACGAGATAGAGTTTTCCGTCATGTAGTTTTCCAACGGGGTTTTGTCAGGGTCTTTGAGCAGGGGAGTCACCATGGCTGACCATCCCGTGTAAATCCCAAACGAGAACGAAACTAGATTCACTGGAACAATAATAATAATATACACATTATAATCGCGTAATTTATCAGTATTAACGTTGTTAAATATAATTTCCTGTACGTCGTAAACGATCAATTGATGACACCGGAAAAAGTGGGCCCAGACACTCTTATACAAATAAAACATATACATGTATAAATACACAACACACACATGCACATAAACTCTTATTGTTGTGATACAAGTTACGTTTATCTATACGAAAATGTAATATTAATATAAAAAGTATATCAGAAGTATACTAATTTTAAGATTATTCTGTGCTGAAAGATTCTAAGAATTGGAGGATAAGTGCATAGTGATTTTTATGTTGTTATATAAAACAAAAAACTGTACCTGAACTATAAAAAAAGAATATTGTCTTTCTTGATGTATTATAGACCAATTAAATGTCAAGAAATAATCTTCTAGGCTTCCAGTTTTTAAAAGCAATAATAGTCTAATCAATTGAAAATCTGGTAAGCATTGCCATACGTTGTTGTGATGTATCCAAATAACCCACGTAAACGTCACCAGATTCAACACACGTTTTATTTTATAATAACAGAAACGTATGAAATACATTCAGAAAAAATTATGTCAATAAATCTATGTTCGTTTCTTAGAAATTAATTACATCTATATTCAACTATAATATATTTATTGGACTCGTTAACAACATCGTAATGCAAGTTGCGTATGTTGAATTAATTTTTAATTTGTATACATTTTACAACAATATATTATCATGTTATATAATAAAGTAGAATTATTATGCGATGATAATGGTAATGATTTGATAATGTACGATTTGATTCAAACCAATTTCGATTTTCTATTAGAATAAATATATAAAAAATATGCATTTTTAACGGCGCATGATAGGCAAACAGTGTAACATATGTTGTTAGCCTGCAGTTGTGTACGGTAAACTAAATTGTCATAAGATCGATAGTAATGTTTTTAGTTTTAAACAATTATAGGTATTTTACAAACTATTATTTATATTTCAAATACTATAGAGTGCGATTTGTTCATGAAAAAGAAAGAAATTAATAACAATAAAAAGATCCACGCCTTGATATTTTCAACAAATATAAAATATATATTTTATTTCTGTTATATAATACTCAATTTCGATGTGATATAGTGCTTAAGATTATTTTTCGTAAACTAACTCGAAATAGTATATGATTATTAAAAGAAAAAATCATACCAATCACTGATAGAGTGTTTCATGCTCATTCACATTATTGTTTCGCTCAACATAACCTAGTGGTATATATTATATTAAATCCGAGTCAACTAATAGAACAGTTAACATTTTGTTGATAATAATAGCTTACTTTACATTTTTCCATCTGAATTATTCAATTTGATAAAAAAGTGTTGGGCAGATAAAAAAAAAAATAAAATAAAACAGTTACTTATTATCTATAATTTGCTTTATTTACAGGAAAAATGAATGAAAGACGCTCTGCATTAGAATTATATTATAACACATGTATATAAAAACAGAAAAAAAGCGCTTGCACGGAACTGAAAGTGATGCAATTTGTTTTCAGATATTTTACAGATCAAATTATCAGTAATAATATTTATTGATTCGTAGTATACAAAATTTATTGCGTTTACTATCATGACATAATAATGTACACCCTAAGTTCTTGATTTTAAAAAAACTTCAGTAAGTGGAATTTAAATTTTCATAGAATAAAAAACATTATCTTTTTTTTTTTCATGCGATAATCGAGCAATTATGTGGTTTTTATGAAAATATATATTATATTTGGCCGTGTTATATTTCGTGTAATTTATTTCACTTATCGTAGAATAGATGAAAAACAATTTTATTTGATAATTCTGTAGGTATTAACACTATACTAATGTTATCGTACAGTAGACAAAAAAAAAACAACACGTCATTTTAAATGTGATTAATTGTGTCTAGTTGAATATTTAAACGGTATAAAAAAATATTACTGCGCAGGTTAGGCGTAGCAGAACCGTAACGATTTAAATGAAACATTATTATTATTATTTTATTTCGTCCGATATAATATTATTGTGTGGTTAATGTTAGCACATGTTGGCAAATAAATAACTATTACGATATAATATTTGTACATCGCAGTCAATTAGATATTTATTTATTTTCTTGTAGAACCGTTGGGAAAATCTGTCGTTCTCCCAGTGATGTATTTGAGAAGCATTTGTTTTCCAAATTTTTTTTTACTGTTTTGCGGAAGCTGTATTATAAATTAAATTATATTACTACGCCTATCTTATACATTATATATATTACGTTCCTCACCAAATACGGCACCCGATTTTGTAATTACAATAAAAAATAGTTTCTCATATCAATACAACGTTCTGCGCTATACTAATAGATAATATAATAGAAAAATGTATTGTCTATAGTTATAATCAATAATCAATATACTGTATCAATAGCTTGTTTTTGTCGTAGCTTATAGTTTATAGTTAATCCTGTTGATTGATCGATTAAAATATTTTTTGCTTTTAGAACAGTGAACGTTTCAACGTTAACGCGTCAAAATCAAATGTACAGATTTCGCACGGTCCTCCCCCCCGAACAATTATCCCAAATACGCCACGGCTTTCTTCACAACTGTTCGGAACGTAACCTAACCATGCACATAAGAACGCGACCGTGAACGCGCGACATCGAGTCGACGGCATTAAGCCTCGTATGTGGAAATCCATATCCGCACGCATCGTCGGTGTTTTGAATCTCGTTAGCGTTTCGTTGTTTTCGTTTTCCCGCACGGAATCTCGCGCTCGAACGTCGCGAAACGCGTAAACATGTTTTTGGCCGCGCACGTTTCGCGCAATACCGCGCGGTACGGGCAGTAACGCGTAAAAGACGTTCATTATTTATTTTTGATAACGGTGCGCGCGTGGCACTAACTCGATTGGGTTTGTGATGATTGTGACGTTCGCCAGCTCTCAAACATCGCGAATTCGGTTGTCGGTGGGTTATCTGTGCGTATCGTGTGCCTATATATGGTGCGCATTCGTTAAGGTTAAAGATACAGATAGATCCGGATTATTTGCGGTTGCTCTGTATCGAAGCGTATTGGAGGTCCAGTTACGAACCGTGATGACTTAATTTAGAGTACCAACAGAATGCGCGGTGTATTTGTTTGAAATGTATTGAACGAAATAAAAAAATAAAAAAAAACCAAAACAAGTGAAAACTCGATACTAATATAAGTTTAGACACACCTATAAAGTATATTCAAATTTAGGTTTTCGATCTCACAGATAATGTGTTCTATATGGATTTTCTAGTCGTTTGTTTTCCCGATTTTTTTGAATAATTATTACCGTCGGTACATTTTACCAAGTTCTAAAATAATGCACACGTACTTATAAATATAATCATAATTAATTATATACATAATCAAATAATTATTCTTATTTTATTTTTGTCATTTAATTGGATTACCATTCAAGGGTTTAGACGTATTTAAATGTGCAGTGCACGATGGGTTAAAAATATAAATAAAACAACCAAATAACTTCTGTTGATGCCGCGTTAGCAGATTATAGTCGTCAAATGTGCCGGACAATATATTAACAGTTCCGTAACTACTTTCCGTAGCATGCTTAGCAAATTTTATTTTGGCCCTTATTTTATACAACAAACCAATTTTAATTCAACTTAAATACGCCCTTGGCAACCGCTATTTTTCAATCTATAGTTACGGTATTCTATGTAAATCATTAAACGTTAAAAGGACGCAGAGTTAATCGGTCGTAATATGGTAATAATAAATATCAGACATGGTTTAATACGATCAGCATCATGTTGAACGATGCCGATATGTGAAACATATAATATTGTACTAATAAACTTATTTTGTTTTATTCTTATTATTATTATTATTATTGTCGTTATTATTACCGCATTGAAATGTCTTTGCAATGAATATGATGATATTTCAATCATCGTGTACCTACCTACCTACCTAAATGCATTTAGACAGGTTACACATATGATAGTGTTGACGTTTAAGGACAATGCACTGGAAACATACACACATATACACCACTCGTACAGCGTTTTGCATAAACATTTATTTTGAAATTTACGACGTTTCACGACGTAGTACATAGCGTCGCGTGCAGTGTTTGTTGTATAAAATATTACATATGACATATAAATTTCTATTTTCTTGTTCTCAGATCTCCGGGTATAAGTAATTTATACGACGCACTCGGTTATATGAGATGATTTTTATAAATTTTACTTTATCAGAAATGTAAATTGACTACATAACATAAATTATTCTTGTTATTTATAATGCGATATTATTCACCGTTCCGGAGATTTTATCTAAATGCATATCTTTTTTTCTCTTGTCATTATCTCTGAAAAGTTGACCTCAATATTTTAATCAATATCCAATAATATGATCCAATATGTTATATTTTACTTCGAACCTGGTTATTCAGACGTACGAATTTTGTGTTCTTATTCTTCTAGATTACAAATGATTTTAAATGGGAAAAAAATATAATTAAATACGACTATTCCCTTTAGTTTTAATGATCTGCTTGGATCAATTTAATATACAATCTGATTGATAAAAAATATTTCCGTATATAAATATTAAATTCTCGATGTATTGCTTAAATCACCAAAACAATAAAAAAATCCGATTGGGATTTAGAAATAAATGAATGATATTTACTTGACATTTTTAAATTGATTATTTACTAAGGACATTTATTGCATCATTTGTGTTATGCTAATATACTATATTATGTTTATTACACACTTGCGTATTGTTTTAGATATGCATAATTAAACCAAAAATATTGTTGACCTAAACAAAGCGCTGACCCGCGCGCTTATACTCTTTCTTTTCTATATCGGCACACCTATGCATAATTGTATGATAATAATTGATAGATAACTAATATAAGTCTCAAAATTTTCCATCTTACTAACTCCCTGAGTTATAGAGCTTAATTTAACAGTGAAGAAAGTAAATATGATAATAAGATTAAAAACAATAAGGTAGGAACTTGTATAAATTATGCGATTAATTTTAATGTTAAAGTAATTTGTGTATCAAATATTATTCAGAAAATAACCAGTTTATCATTTTCGATGAGTTTGCACAATATTTTTAAATTTATCGGAAAATTTCCAAAAGTCACTTCATCAATGTATCATATGTATTAAATTTCTAATTAATCAATACATTTTTATTTCATTAAAGACACTAAAATCATTAAAATTGCATTATGTTATTTTTTATAATTGATTTAAAAATAATTTTTGATACTTTCACCTTTAAAATCAATTTATTCGACCACTATCAGTTAAGTATCTGAGTAAACTACGTGATTATAAATATACAGTACGATATTTGATGTTTGTTAACAAAAATTTATTTTATTTTATAGTTATATATGTTTTAATTTGAACATATTGAACTTAAAATAAATTGTTATATAAGTACATAATACTTAACAAGTTTTAAAATAAACTAAATAACATATATTAGTCTTTAACATTCTATTGAAAAAATTTGGAATAATAAATACAAAACAAAATAAAGTAATTTAAGTTAAATAACAAAATACGAAATTTAACTAAATATTTATGATAAATAAATTTTAAAGCATTTTTAAATTATTCAAACATCGTTGTATTTAACTATATAATATACATTAGTTACCTAAATAAATAAATTTGTATTGCTTATAGAGAAAAAAAAAATATAATTTCCTTTAATATTTATCTTAAGTAAGGACTTACCTGTAATTGCTGCGAATAACTGTCGGTAGTAGGCTGGTTGAAAGTTAAATCCCATTATATTCGTATGCATTTTAAAATAAACGTTTATTCTGAAGATTATTATTTATTATAGTACAACTCAAACTACAATTATGCAATTAAATATGAAAAAGAAAAAAAAAATTAAAAAAATGTAAAATTTTTTTTTTTGTGTGTAAAAGTTAAAGTTCTCAACTTAAATCACACAGTTGTTGCGATTTTTTTCAAGCGAGACTGCGTGCTGCAGCTCTCGAAGCAGACTAATACTACGTACCTTAGAGTCGTTATGGTGTGGACGCCAAAATTATTGTAATATACTCGGTCTATTTAATCGCATTATGTTATGCGTATCCAATAATAACATTTATAATCATACATCATTAAATAAAATCTCTTTGGATGATGCCTATGGTAAGTTTCTATTGGCTGTTGATATAAAAAATTATATTTCATTTTTCTCTTAGTGTTGGACGTATTTAAAATTTATTATTCATACATATTGAATAATAACTGCATAATAATGGACTGCTTTTCACAATATTTTACAAATATTTTTAACAAATATGTTTATTTAATGAAATACGTTTTTATCATTGAAAAAAAAAAATGATTTCAACCTTATTTATTATAAAATTTTAAGCTTAATAGAAAGTTCATTCAACAAACCCATAAAATTTAATTTATTTATAATCGTTTTTTTAGCCAATTTTACTGTAAATAAAATATTTATATAGTTATAATTGTATATTATTCACATACTGTATAATTTAATTTAAAATAGTTCCAGAGTAAAGTTTATACAAACATAAACTATCAAAATTAATCAATATTTGAATAAATTGACTATTATGAATTAAAATAAATTTATAAAAACTTAAAATTTGACGTTTTATCTTGTTTTTTTCATTTTATAGAATTCACATTTTATAAATACCATTATGTGCTCGATCCTCATATTCTAGCTTCTAATGTGCGAAATAATAATTATGACCTTCCTCATTTTTTTTATAACTAAATAAGTGTTATGATCATAAAGGATTTAAAATTATCGATAGATCAGATTAATCATATGAAATCATGTATGGGTCAGCAATTTAATACACCAAATTTTAAAATTCTCATTTAATTTAGCTATGTTGATATTTAAAATTTACAAGTTTAAATTATTTAACATTTTGCAAAAACAATTATTAAAACTTTAAATTAAATAACAATATATTCGCAATTTGTAAATAATATTGAATAATTATAATTATAATTAATTTTATTATGTATTTTAAATTTACACTAATAATATCTTAAAATCAGACACATAATATCAATAAAAATGTAATTTAGGTTTTTAAATAGCACCAGAAATAAAGTAATACTATATTGCTAATACAATTATAACAATTTTATGAATAAAAAAAAAAAAAAAAAAAAAAAAAAAAAAACATATAACATATAATACAATTAATTAATTTAATTTTAAATTTTAAAATTTTCACAGCTCATAAGCATTTTGTTTAGAAGTTTATAATGATTGTAAATATATAACAAGACTGTAATAATACGTTGGTTAGAGGGAAGCCAATAATAAGAAAGATTTTGGAAGACATAGCCTACTAAAAAGTTGCTGGTAGCACTTTCATAATTAATAAATTATATTTATAGATAATGATTTACATGGGGTAGGGAAAATAACATTTTTAAAAAGATGAAAAGCTGAAACTCAATGATATTGAATTTTTTAATAATTCATAAATAAATTGCAATTTTGTTAATTTTTATGTGTTTAAATAACTTTAATTGTTTTATAACAATAATAATAATTTTTATTACAGAAGTCATGTTCCAATTCACAAATACACAAAAGTGTAGTGACAGTTATTTGTATATATAATGAATTATGTAATAAAATAGATATAAAAGATAATAATATTATATAGGCAATAAAATATTATTAAGTTAATTTCAATTCAATACAATTAAATATTAAAAGTGTTAAAAAATAAATATTACATAAAAAATAAAATTATTTACTATATGTATAAATATATATTAAGTCAGAAATTATTTTTTTTATTGAGTTAGAGAGTATATTCTGTAAATATAACCTATTAGAATATATATATAAATGGAGAGAAAAAATGTATAACATTGCATCAGTTGAGAACGGCTGGGCCGATTATCTTGATTTTTTTTTTAAATGATAGAGAATGTCGTGGAGCGGGTTTATAGGGTTTATATATGGACCTAACTCCACCCCCGGGAGGTGCTCAAACAGGAATTTTGAGATTTACGATAGGAATGTTTGTTTTTGTTTATAAATGGTTGCTATGGGGGTTATAAGATTTGAGAATAATATTTATTTATTAGTGGTTAATATAATGAATTACCCGATGTTGCATGGTAACCAAAAAAAAAACATAAATAAGTACTTTGAATATTTTCTATTTGTTTGTGTCATTAAAAATGCCAAGAAGACGCCATAATGCCAATTTTTGTCGTAGAACAAATGCAGCTACAAACATGAGAAATAGAAGAGCGCAAATAACAGACGAACAATGCCAATCCGACAGTGCGAAAGATTCGTAGTTGACTCACGCAGAGCAAATTACCAACTACGCCAACAGGTACATCGAACATTTATATGTGATTCATTCCTGCGTCTAGCATTCCAGTATGAACCCGATATTGAATAATATGCTCATTCAAAAGTAGTAATTTGTGCTATGGACAAGGAATGCCCGCACTGCCATGCTCTCAAATTAAAAAAGAACCGGATGGGCCTCGCTCTGCTGTACAGTTGGGGTGGAGTGCTCCTCGTTTATAGGATAGGTCATTATTGCAATGGATTTGTTAAATTTGAATGCAATGATAGATATCATTGTATACGAATAACGATTCTGAATGGAGTTCATATGTTTGTCTAGGATATAATACATTGTTATTTATAAATATTGTAAAAAGTATATTTTATTTTGAAACGATAAATATATTTTTCAATTAGGATGGGTTGGCAGTTGCATATAGCGACATAGTTTGAAATTTCAAAAATCTCTGACTTATACTTTTTGAATTATAACAAATATTTAAAATCGTTTGAGAATAAATCGCTGTTTTTTGCAATTTCGTAAATATTTAAATTTCAAACAGTCATAAAATTTTTTCCTCTAAGTCCGGAAGAAATTTTCTTAAAGATTTTTGAAGAGTAGTTTATAGATAACCTAGTCTTAAAATTTTGAACCTTAAGTATGAACAGAAAAAATTCTTTGAATTTTTATCTACAAAATAACTTGCAAATTATCGTGATTTTTACACATTTTATACAAATTTGAGCTTTAAGGGCTTATAAAAAAAATTTGAGTAAACCGATCACCGATATTTTTTAGTTAAGATAAGTGTAACTTATTATAAACCTTGTATTAAATTTTCAAGAGTTTTTGGTCTGCCAATTAAATTTTATAGATGTTTAAAAACAAAAATTTTACAAAAATCGAAAATTTAAATTGTCTATAAATAAGTCAAAATATGTCAAAATACTTTGAAAACTCAACCATGTATAGAAAACGTCAATATAAAGATTTAGTGAAAATTTCAAGTTGTTGCAGTTTTTCGTTTTTGAGTTAGAGCATTTTAAAAAAAACCGATATCTTTGTCAGTCTAGAATATTATACATTATATTATATTTTACATGTAATTTTATGTCAATATTCGCTGTTCAAACGATTATAAAAAAAAATTGTGCCTATGGATTTTAATAATTTTTGAATGACTTTAAGAACTACTTCTTTGGAATCTTCTATTAAATTTTCAAGTTACCGATTATAAAAAAAAAATGTAAAAAAATCGAATATTTTAAATGCCTATAAGTGGCTTAAAAATCAATATTATATTTTGAAAAAAATATGACATAAAGGAAATACCAATCTTAACAGCTGGTAGAAATTTCAAAAATCTGCGACTTATACTTTTTGAATTATAACAAATATTTAAAATCGTTTGAGAATATATCGTTATTTTATACAATTTCGTAAATATTTATATTTCAAACAGTCATAAAATTTTTTCCTATACGTCCGAAAGAAATTTTTTAAAGATTTTTTTAGAGTAGCTTATAGATAACTTAGTGTGAAAATTTTGAACCTTAAGTATGAACAGAAAAAATTTTATGAATTTTTATCTACAAAATAACTTGCAAATTTTCGCATTTTTTACATATTTCGTATAAATTGGAACTTTGAGCACTTATAAAAAAAAATTGTGACTTACGATTTTAGATTTTTTTTTATCAGTTAAGGAACAACTTATAAGAAACCTTGAATTAAATTTTCAAGATTTTCTGGCCGGACAAAAAAATTTTATCGTTATTTTAAAAAAAAAAACTTAAAAAAATTGAAAATTTCAATTGTCTATAAATAGCTTAATTAAAGTCAAAATACTTTGAAAATTTAATGGTGTATAGAGAACGCTAATCTAAACATTTAGTGAAAATTTCAAGTATTTACATCGATTAGTTTTTGAGTTATAGCAAATAAAAAAATTTGATTATGTCGAAAACTGGTTTTGCGTAAAAACTCCGTTTTTCCCAAAATTTTTTAGGGTTTTTCCCGTCGCATTTAAAAAATATTGAAAATTTTTTACTTTTGACCCCCCAAAGTATCAAATAGATTCACTTTCCTTTCAGAAAAGTTGCTACATAAGGCAATCGAAGGCATTTTTACTGCCCCAAATCGTGTCGACAGACACAAAAAAAAAAAAAAAAAAACGCACATCATTGTAAAATCAATACATTCTTCACTCCGTTCAGAATCTAAAATGAACCAGTCGGGATGTGTTGCGCGTCAGGAAAGATGCAACTACCTGAAATTGAAACACCACCTGAACCATTGAACGGTTTACGTATTGGTACAGATCTAGATACTAACGTGTTCCTGAAGTAAATTAGAACATTCAATTCATGTTTTCAAATGACATCGTTCGGAGCAACAGAAATAGTTCGAAATACTAATGCAAATGGTCAACAATACAATTCTACACTACGGATTTTAGTACGTTAAGGTTAGGTTAGGATTATGTATTAATTGATTATATTAATCCACCGTATTATGTCAAACTTGGTATAACTTTGATACTTTATTAGATTTAAAACATACACTAAGGTACGTACAAACAGCACTAGGTCCGCGATCTACCGCAGGTAGATTGCCTACCTGATAATATACTGCTGTGAACCAGAATTTTTATTCCGGAGAGAAAACTTAAGATAAATCTAGAACATCGTCCACCGAATATTAAATAACGAGTTGAACAAAGTTAGAGTCATATAGAGTTGGTATATTTAACGAGCAACGAAGTGCACGAGATCAGCTAGTATGTTATAAAATATTAGAATTTATCTATAGTGGAGATTAAGTTGATTACTTTGTTTTTGTTACCTGCAGACATTAAGATGTTTGCAGGAAAATATAACATACATTTTGTAAGTAAAATATTTGCTTATTATTATAATTTATTGAACTATCTTAAAATTAATTTGCTCAAGAAGTTCACGGAAATCAATCATTATACAATAATTTAAAAGCTTAAATTAAATGTGAGATACTTGGTTTCTTGGTTTCTAAAGAATTAATTAAAAGAAAAACTAATCTTGTAATTGTAATCCGAACTAGGGTTTCTCTCTACGTGACATTTAAAGGATGAATATTTTTAAAAATTATTTTGAATTGAGAATAATATTTATTAAAGTAGAATATTTTATTTGTTTTTATGAATAAGATTAAATTATTATTATACTTTTTGTGTTACATTATACATACTTATTACATCCTATTGAATGTTATTGCTCGTATTAATAGTTTATAGGACATTATTAGGTAATAATTTGGATGGGGTGGAGACTATAACCTGTCTTACATGTAAGACTTAATTGTACCTTTAATGAAATGGGCATATTGAGTTATTAGTATTCTGAGGTTTTAATTTAATTAATATCCTTGAATGTCACTGATAATTTTATGCAATTTTTTTTATTTTATTCACTAATATTTTTAGATTCTGAACGGAGTGAAGAATGTATTGATTTTACAATGATGTGTGTTTTTTTTTTTTTTTTTTTTTTTGCGTCTGTCGACACGTTTTGGGGCAGTTAAAATGCTTCGATTGCCTTATGTAGCAACTTTTCTGAAAGGAAAGTGAATCTATTTGGTACTTTGGGGGGTCAAAAGTTAAAAATTTCCAATATTTTTTAAATGCGACGGGAAAAACCATAAAAAAATTTGGGAAAAACGGGAGTTTTTACGCAAAACCAGTTTTCGACATAATCAAATTATTTATTTTACTAAAACTCAAAAACTAATCGATGTAAATACTTAAAATTTTCACCAAATGTTTAGATTAGCGTTCTCTATACACCATTAAATTTTCAAAGTATTTTGACTTTTATTAAGCTATTTATAGACAATTGAAATTTTAAATTTTTTTAAGTATTTTTTTTTTAAATAACGATAAAATTTTTTTGGCTGCCTAGAAAATCTTGAAAATTTAATACAAGGCTTCTTATAAGTTTTTCCTTAACTGATAAAAAAAAATCTAAAATCGTAAGTCACAATTTTTTTTTTATAGTGCTCAAAGTTCCAATTTATACGAAATATGTAAAAATCACGATAATTTGCAAGTTATTTTGTAGATAAAAATTCATAAAATTTTTTCTGTTCATACTTAAGGTTCAAAATTTTAACACGAGGTTATCTATAAGCTACTCTTCAAAAATCTTTAAAAAAATTTCTACCGGAATTAGAGGAAAAAATTTTATGACTGTTTGAAATTTAAATATTTACGAAATTGCATAAAATAGCTATTTATTCTCAAACGATTTTAAATATTTTTTATAATTCAAAAAGTATAAGTCGCAGATTTTTGAAATTTCTACCAGTTGTTAAGATTGGTATTTCCTTTATGTCATATTTTTTTCAAAATATTATATTGATTTTTAAGCCACTTATAGGCATTTAAAATATTCGATTTTTTTACATTTTTTTTTTATAATCGGTGATAAAAAAAATTTGGCTCGTACAAAATACTTGAAAATTTAAAAGAAGATTCCACAGAAGTAGTTCTTAAAGTCATTCAAAAATTATTAAAATCCATAGGCACAATTTTTTTTTATAAGCGTTTGAACAGCGAATATTGACATAAAATTACATGTAAAATATAATATAATGTATAATATTCTAGACTGACAAAGATATTGGTTTTTTTTTTAAATGCTCTAACTCAAAAATGAAAAACCGCAACAACTTGAAATTTTCACCAAATCTTTATATTGACGTTCTCTATACATGGTTAAGATTTCAAAGTATTTTGACATATTTTGATTTATTTATAGACAATTTAAATTTTCGATTTTTGTAAAATTTTTGTTTTTAAACATCTATAAAATTTAATTGGTTGAGCGAAAACTCTTGAAAATTTTATACTAGGTTTATAATAAGTTAAACTTATCGTAACTAAAAAATATCGGTGATCGGTTAACTCAATTTTTTTTTATAAACCCTTAATGCTCAAATTTGTATAAAATGTGTAAAAATCACGATAATTTGCAAGTTATTTTGTAGGCAAAAATTCATAAAATTTTTTCTGTTCATACTTAAGGTTCAAAATTTTAATACTAGGTTATCTATAAGCTACTCTTCAAAAATCGTTAAAAAAATTTCTACCGAACTTAGAGGAAAAAATTTTATGATTGTTTGAAATTTAAATATTTACGAAATTGCATAAAATAGCGATTTATTCTCAAACGATTTTAAATATTTGTTATAATTCAAAAAGTATAAGTCGCAGATTTTTGAAATTTCTACCAGCTGTTTAGATTGGTATTTCTTTTATGCAATATTTTTTTCAAAATATTATATTGATTTTTAAGCCACTTATAGGCATTTAAAATATTCGATTTTTTTACATTTTATTTTTATAATCGGTGATAAAAAAAATTTGGCTACTACAAAATACTTGAAAATTTAATCGAAGATTCCACAGAAGTAGTTCTTAATGTCATTCAAAAATTATTAAAATCCATAGGCACAATTCTTTTTTATAAGCGTTTGAACAGCGAATATTGACATAAAATTACATGTAATATATAAAATAATGTAGAATGTTCTAGACTGACAAACTATATCGCTGTATGCAACTGCCAACCCATCCTAATTGAAAAATATATTTATCGTTTCAAAATAAAATATACTTTTTACAATGTTTATAAATAACAATGTATTATATCCTAGACAAACATATGAACTCCGTTCAGAATCGTTATTCGTATACAATGATATCTATCATTGCATACAAATTTAACAAATCCATTATAATAATGACCTATCCTATAAGCGAGGTGCACTCCACCCCTAACTGTACAGCAGAGCGAGGCCCATCCGGTTCTTTTTTTCAACTGAATTTGAATAAACTTCTTATTCAAAAATAAATGTAGGAATTCTATACCAATATCAAGATGTTATATTTCATTCATCTTTTAAAATTTTTTTCTTGAATTTTGTTAATTTAAAATTAAAGTTTAAAACACCTGTAGTACAATTTTCGTACTATAACCGATGAGTATTTTAATTTACATAATGGAATTAAAAGATTGAACACATTTATAATAGCAGATTGTATTTAATCACAACTATACCTAATCGTACTCTGACATTCTTATTTATTGGGTCCTGTTTCCTAAAAAAATAACATTATATTATTGTTAGTTTTCGGAAAAGTAAATTATGTGTTCTAAAAATAAATTATGAACTTAATCTATGTTATTTGTTTTTAAAACAGTTATGTAAAAATAAAACGTATCTATTGATTAAACATAATATAACGATAACAAGGTAAAATAACAGAGGTTTGAACTTTTTCTTTCTTAAATATTGACTTAATAGTTAATTTCACATGTAAGAAAAAGATTTTATTACAATATTATTATATAAATGTTAATTCAAGCTTTTTTTTTAGAAATAAATTTTGGATATAACAGTATTAATTAACTATTAAGAAAATATGAACAAATATGTAACGTTTATTTTTTAAAACAAAGCAAAATTAAAACATATTATAAAGAAATATGAAATTAATTACGTTTTATAAGTTAAGGCTTTCCATCAAATGATTAATTTTATCTATAGCCACTTCAGTTTAAAATATTCTAATTTCTATCGATGTTTAATTATTAAAAAAAGCATTTTAAAATAATACGCTAAAATTCCAGTTGCCATGGAATTATTGATTTATAACATCGATATAATGTATATCCAGTGTTTTTCTTTCCCGACACATAATTAACCTAGCCACACAGTATCTTTTTGACAAGCTTTGGAACGTATACACTTTGAAACTTTTAAAATCACTTTCTAATTATTAAATTCTGTTAAGTAGTTGTATGAAATTTATGTAATAATTTTACCATATATAACTTTTATTTATTGAATTATACAATTATTGTATGATTGACAGATAATAGTAAGATAAAAAGACATGTGTTTAAAGATTATTTGACCAGTATTAATTATGCTTAAATTTTTTTTACGCATATCGTCGACTGCCTAGATACGTTGTTAAACCTTAATCGTATGATAATTTATGATTATGGCCCTCATGTCCAATATTCATATAAATTTTATCAAGCTACCGATGTAGCAAAAATAGTGACAAAAATATTTTGTGTTATCAAGTAATGTGTTCCCGAATTTATGCATTCGACAAAAATGTCTGCCAAATTCATGAAATCGATAATCTTACAATTTTAACGTAATATTAATTATAATATATTTCTTGATTATTAAGTCAGTGAACTTCTATTTATCTATTTTTTTTTTAAGTAAATTTGTAAAAAAAAATTAATTTGTTAATATTAATACCTACTCAAGTACAAATCTTATATAAAATATTAATATATTGATAAATTAATATAAATATTTTATTTCAAAATCATTAATTTACATAACAATAATATCAAATGGAATTTTTTTATTACAAAATTGTGATGTCAATAATGTAACTATATTGTGAATTAGAATAATTAAATCACATACTTTTATTTTATTAGTTTAAAAGTCTAATAAAATATGAAAATTGCACGTTCTAAAAGTGTACAGAAATTTATTTCATAATATTGCATTAAACAAAATACGCCTTAGTGTATTTACATATTATTTTTCATTGTTGGTATTAAATTAAAATAATTATCTAATAAAGAACTTAGTTGCTAAATTAAAGTATTCTTGATGAAAAATAGTCAATTTAATTATATAATTATCATTCTACACACCTGTTACTTGACTTATTTATTTATTTTAGATTCTGAACGGAGTGAAGAATGTATTGATTTTACAATGATGTGTGTTTTTTTTTTTGTGTCTATCGACACGATTTGGGGCAGTAAAAATTCTTCGATTGCCTTATGTAGCAACTTTTCTGAAAGGAAAGTGAATCTTTCAATATTTTTTAAATGCGACGGGAAAAACCCTAAAAAATTTTGGGAAAAACGGAGTTTTTACGCAAAACCAGTTTTCGACATAATCAAATTTTTTTATTTGCTATAACTCAAAAACTAATCGATGTAAATACTTGAAATTTTCACCAAATGTTTAGATTAGCGTTCTCTATACACCATTAAATTTTCAAAGTATTTTGACTTTAATTAAGCTATTTATAGACAATTGAAATTTTCAATTTTTTTAAGTTTTTTTTTTTAAAATAACGATAAAATTTTTTTGTCCGGCCAGAAAATCTTGAAAATTTAATTCAAGGTTTCTTATAAGTTGTTCCTTAACTGATAAAAAAAAATCTAAAATCGTAAGTCACAATTTTTTTTTATAAGTGCTCAAAGTTCCAATTTATACGAAATATGTAAAAAATGCGAAAATTTGCAAGTTATTTTGTAGATAAAAATTCATAAAATTTTTTCTGTTCATACTTAAGGTTCAAAATTTTCACACTAAGTTATCTATAAGCTACTCTAAAAAAATCTTTAAAAAATTTCTTTCGGACGTATAGGAAAAAATTTTATGACTGTTTGAAATATAAATATTTACGAAATTGTATAAAATAACGATATATTCTCAAACGATTTTAAATATTTGTTATAATTCAAAAAGTATAAGTCGCAGATTTTTGAAATTTCTACCAGCTGTTAAGATTGGTATTTCCTTTATGTCATATTTTTTTCAAAATATAATATTGATTTTTAAGCCACTTATAGGCATTTAAAATATTCGATTTTTTTACATTTTTTTTTTATAATCGGTAACTTGAAAATTTAATAGAAGATTCCAAAGAAGTAGTTCTTAAAGTCATTCAAAAATTATTAAAATCCATAGGCACATTTTTTTTTATAAGCGTTTGAACAGCGAATATTGACATAAAATTACATGTAAAATATAATATAATGTATAATATTCTAGACTGACAAATGATATCGGTTTTTTTTAAAATGCTCTAACTCAAAAACGAAAAACTGCAACAACTTGAAATTTTCACCAAATCTATACGTTTTCTATACATGGTTAAGTTTTCAAAGTATTTTGACATATTTTGACTTATTTATAGACAATTTTTCTAAATTTTTTGTTTCAAAATAAAATATACTTATTACATTATTTATAAATAACAATGAATTATATTCTAGACTAACTTATCATCTCCGTTCAGAATCGTTTTTGGTATACAATGATACCTATCATTGAATTCAAATTTAACAAATCTATTATAATGACCTATTCTATGAAGAGTCGCACTCCACCCCCAAGTGTACAGCAGAGCGAGGCCCATCCTGTTTTTTTTTTTTTAATCTATTTTTCGGAAAATGCAATACCTTCATTTTTACCTGAACTGTATATTAAAATATTAATATTTTCTAAAATTTTAAATTGTTGTTATCATTTAATACAGTCCATTTTATTTTCAATTAATACATTTTTTTTTTTTATTTGATTCATAAAATATTTTAGTATTATCTTCTCATATTTGAATACTTACGGGTTTAGAGTGGATTGAAGTATCTCATTGCCTTTAATAATTGATATAATTTTACAAAATACTATAATATAGAAAAAGACATTCAATTAAGTATGATTATATGAGTATAATATAATAGTTCATGTAATTAAATTCCATAAATAGCAGATTTTTCTAGTTTCTCTCACGTTCGCGTGTTAAGTGACGTCTTATCTTGAAGGTCACTTAGACTATGATAAAATACGACTACTGTACCTACTTAATTAAATAGTAGTTTTAAAAACGTATATAAGAAATCATATAATCCCAAATAAATCAGCCACTTTTATCAAACTCATTCAAAAAAATTAATGTAATTAGATCTTTGACTCTAAAATGAACATCAACGAATAATATAAGCAAAGGGTCTCTGACTTTTTTTTTATACTGCGATGAATATGAGTTATGTTTCGGTATCGCGTACCAAATTTATTTAGACAAGGATGGAGACGTATGCAATTAAAGAAAGATAAGAATTTTTTGATTACAATTTTATTATTTTATATTTATCCATAATTGTATTAAGGAAACCACTGTATTATTCAGTTTAATTACGATTTGATGCTAGGTAATTTAAAGAGAATTAACTACATTTTCATGGTAAATTAATCAAGCTTGGTTTTTCCTATTAGCAAGACGGTTGTAAATGTTTGTCACATAACCATTATTAAAATAATACAGATGAATAAAGTATTATATTTTCTAAGCTTTTAAATATTATACATGATAATTATTGCTGTCTACTCAATATTGAATAATTAATAACATATTTAGGAAATCCTTGTTGAATTTTCAAAAGGAAATTATATCATATCCTATTAAAAAAACTACCGGTTTACATAGATAAACTAATATTATCATTACAATGGGTGGGTTCTTTTTAAAATATTATTATAAATGCTATTTATAGTCATTATTATTAGATATTTTACATATTTCATAATTTTTTGTAAAAGCCGTATTCTTTATAATTGTAAAGAAGGGTACAAATCATGCAAATCATAAGCATAATAAATGACGCTTTCATTATTTTATCAGCTAATAAATATTTTAAATATTTTAAAATTTTGATCGTATATAAAGTAAAAGTAAATATATTAAAAATCATTAAAAAATATAGGCCGCTTTAGTCATATTCGTACATTATAATACAAAAAAAAAGTTGCAAAAAAAAATTAATATTTTTAAAGTCCAAGTTAAAACTCGTACCAAATTTCAATTAATTTTACTTATACTTATAAAAAAGTATTCATGTAAGTTTTTAATGTTTTTCCTTCTATAAAATTCATTAAAAATGGTTTATATGTTTTCTATCGAATTTAACAAATATTTAGTTTTGATTTAATCGAAGAATATTTATTGCAGTTTACCAATTGAGAAATCAAATACAAATCAGAAAAAAATCGATTTGAAATCAAAAAAGTAAATAATGAATTTTACCATAAAGAATTCAGTGTTTTTATAATCAATATAACGGAAAAAAAAAATCAAATTTTTTTTTAAAACGCTATTGGAGTAATTTACTCAATTTAAATGTTTATTACAAATGTTTTATTTTAAATAAAAATGAAATAAATATAAATTTGCAATACAATTATCATTTTTATAAAAATAAATATTAATTTTGTTATTTACAAAAAATTTTTGAATATAGGTAGGTATTAAAATTTATGTATTTTTAGGATTATTTAAATCTAGAAAATTATTTAAAGTACAAAAAAATTAAGAAACGAATAAGACTAAAATATTTTATTAATTTCAATTGAATTAAGCAGTAAATATAAATAATCGTGTAATTAGTCATTTAAATCTGATGTCGTAGTGACAATGCATTTACATTTTACAATGTGTTTACGGTCGCGTACTATAATATAGAATATTATGTGTATTGTAACTAAACTAATAAATACACAACAGCATGAAAACAAATGAAAGGCCAGCTTTTTAATTTCAATTCTAATAATATATGAATGTTTAACAATGGTTTATATTTTATTTTTATTAATTAAATTAAATAAAAATGTTAAAAAAATACTTTAAATAAAATATAATATAATGCAATTGAAATGATTACAATTAGTCATTATTTGATTGTTTTGGTTTATTAAAATTTTGAGGTGTACCTATCTTCGATTGACTTCTTTTAAAAAAAAAAATCAAATAGTCATCGTTTTAAATCGCAATTTTATAAGTAATTTAATGTTGTCAATATGAACAATTTAGCGTTCAAATGTCAAATAAAATCATCATTAAAAAATATAATTTGTTGTTATCACGAAAAATTAGTTTTTCATTGACTGTAAATGGATAACATACTTTTAATAGCATTTTATAATCATCTGATATATAAATACTGAGGAAAAAAATAAATTCTTTATTTTAGGTGCATGAGTGTCAGAGACTATTTCTGTTTAGTGAAGTAAACAGTCAGATATGTTTAATTTTTCATAGTTATCTGAAATATCTAATAGAACCTTTAATTTTATACTACAAAATGAAATCAAATATTATGTGTAACGTGTTGATAAAAACGAATTTTCCTAGACAAAGCCAATGTACGTTCGCCTGTTATAGTGTGACCAGTTTCGATAATCCTAGCACATACCAAAACGTCGTTTGAAGTGTTTGACGAGAAACATTTTTTATTCCTAATTTAATTTTTTTCTTTTTTGTTATCGTGGTTTCATCATGCAAAATGTATACGGATTTTCAAGTATTTGATTTATTAGAGACCGGTTAAAATTAACAAATTGTATTATAAAATGTACCAATAAATTTTATGTAAGTATTATAAAGTTTATTTAAAAAAAATAAATCAAATGGCATTTTTTTTTTCATCAATTAATTAGTGCGTTATCGTATTGCAATTTTCAATAAAGTTCGTAAATTTTTTTTTATGTATTTGTTATTAAATTTTGTAACTATATTTAAAACGATTTGATTAAATTCTTAAAATGTATTAATGAACCATACGTAAATTATTATACATTTCATGTTTATAATTGTTATATCCGTTTTTATTTATAATAAGCTAAAGAGTTTCAATAGAGAATTTATATTATTTAAACTTCAAATAGTATACTATTGATGAAAAAAAAAATTATTTTTACGTCCTATAATATATTATCACCGCCCTTTGTACACCTTTTTGTATTAAATAATCTACAAAAAAAAAGTAATAATTTTTTACTTTATTTGTTATCGCGTCATTATTTAATTAATCTTAAAAGCTCATTTTATGATTTGTATAACCTCAAAATATATAACAATTTCTCTCGTGGCAGTAATGTGTATTCGATAAGATATAAAAATGCTGTTTTCTTTAGTATCAATTTTTTCATCAAATATTTATAAACTTTAATAATTTAACTTAATAATATGACATTTCAAGCTTTATATGTGCATAGTTTATCTTATATCTTTAAAAGTCTATTAAGTAAAATATATCTATTGTTTATATATATTTATTATGAATTTTAAATCATACAAAAGTATACAAAACTTAATGATATTATTTTGTAATTAACGTTGATTGTTATGTACTTTTAAATAGCTATTAAAAAATAGCAATTTGTTTAAAATTTTAAGTATAAAGAAGAAATGTATTGAATTTATGTAAATTAAATTACACATTTTAAAGTTTTTTCAGGATAGTTAAATCAAAATCTTCATGTTAAATCTTAGTTCATTGAACATTGTAAATAAAAACTGGTAGCTTAAAAATAGTGATTTTTAATTTTAAATTTAATTTTCTTCAACGAGATGAAATTCTAAAATCTAATAATGTCGAATTTTTTAAGTATGTTCAATTTTTTCAATTTTTTTTTTTAATTTGATAACTTTAATAAATTTATGTTATAAGAATTAAAAAATAAACACAATTATATTTTCTATTAGGTTACTACTATTGATAAAATACATCGAAAATCCTGACAAAAAATTGAGAGAAATTATTGTTAAATTAAGATAATTTATGCGATAGGTTCTTTGTTTTTCCAATAAATTACTGAATAAAAATATCAATTAAGTATTAGTTTTTACTATTATGTGTTAAATACTACCTAGGAAAAATATAATTAAAATTAGTTTTTATTGTTATAGTTTATAATTTATATTCCTTAATATTATATGGTATTTGTATCACATTAATCATAAGGATATATTTTTTATAACTCTTATAATAAAGTAGAAGTTTGAAGCCCAAGTTTTTTTTTACTTATAGAAATATCAATGATTACCAATTAATATTGGTTGGTACCGAATTGGTTCCTGAGCCTTTACCCCACATTCCGAATTAATTCACATTGGAAAAATATACATTGTATTAAGTAGAGCCGAATTGTTTCCCGTTTAATTACGCAAATTTTCCTTCTCAACTTTATAGGCTTAGGATTGTCAATTTAAGGGCAGACTTGATTGAAAATGTGCGTTATTTTGCGTTAAAAATATGTTGTATATAAAATTGAATGTCCTTGATTTAGAGGTCAACACTTAGTCATCACTTAGGATAGATGTACTAACATAAGTAATGAAATATGAAAAATAAATTGTAAAACTGTTGATTTGCAACTTTGAAGCACTTTCTTCAAATATTCAATTCAGGTAAGATTCTCATCAATGAATTCAGCTATAAAGTTTTTCAATTATTTGTTATTTATTTAATGTTTGCTTGTATTATTACTTCAAAATTTAATATAATTTAATTGTTATCTTAATCGATTGGGGTACAAGTGATAATTTGCTAAACCTCCATTGTAACAATCTATTGCCATTTTATTGCGTATATACTATAGAGTGTAAGTACATTATGTTCCATATTTAATTAATATTTTGTACCAATTGAGTTTGTATAACCTACCAATTATTAAAAAATAAAAATAAAAATTGTAATTGTTTGACTTGAAAACAAATGGAAACTAATGCTGCTCATAAAATACCTTAATAAAATAAAAACTAATAAAAAAACTAACTTAATAAAATACCTTTTTTAATCAATAATTAATTTATATTCCCTTAATATTATTAATATAATCAATATGTGTACGCTGTCATAACAATTAAAATTATAGCTATTTTAAAGTTTAATATTCAATATCTATATATATAAAAATGGAGACAAAAAATTCGAAATTGCATCAGTTGAGAACGGCTGAGTCAATTATCTTGATTTATTTTTTAAATGATAGAGAATGTCATGGAGCGGGTTTATAGGGTTTATTTATGGACGTAACTCCACCCCCAGGAGGTGCTCAAACAGGAATTTTGAGATTTACGATAGGAATGTTTGTTTCTGTTTATAAATGGTTGCTATGGGGGTTATAAGATTTGAGAATAATATTTATTTATTAGTGGTTAATATAATGAATTACCCGACGTTGCATGGTAACCAAAAAAAAAACATAAATAAGTACTTTGAATATTTTCTATTTGTTTGTGTCATTAAAAATGCCAAGAAGACGCCATAATGCCAATTTTTGTCGTAGAACAAATGCAGCTACAAACATGAGAAATAGAAGAGCGCAAATAACAGACGAACAATGCCAATCCGACAGTGCGAAAGATTCGTAGTTGACTCACGCAGAGCAAATGACCAACTACGCCAACAGGTACATCGAACATTTATATGTGATTCATTCCTGCGTCTAGCATTCCAGTATGAGCCCGATATTGAATAATATGCTCATTCAAAAGTAGTAATTTGTGCTATGGACAAGGAATGCCCGCACTGCCATGCTCTCAAATTAAAAAATGAACCAGTCGGGATGTGTTGCGCGTCAGGAAAGATGCAACTACCTGAAATTGAAACACCACCTGAACCATTGAACGGTTTACGTATTGGTACAGATCTAGATACTAACGTGTTCCTGAAGTCAATTAGAACATTCAATTCATGTTTTCAAATGACATCGTTCGGAGCAACAGAAATAGTTCGAAATACTAATGCAAATGGTCAACAATACAATTCTACACTACGGATTTTAGTACGTTAAGGTTAGGTTAGGATTATGTTTTAATTGATTATATTAATCCACCGTAGTATGTCGAACTTGGTATAACTTTGATAATTTATTAGATTTAAATCATACACTAAGGTACGTATAAACAGCACTAGGTCCGCGATCTACCGCAGGTAGATTGCCTTCTTCTTCTTCTACTTCGCCTTCCTCCCAACTATATGGGGTCGGCCACCCTTGTCCTACACCTCCACTTTACTCGGTCAATCACATCTCCTCTGAACACACCGACAGACCTCATGTCATTCTCCAAAGTCTCCAACCATCTCTTTTTTGGTCTTCCTCTTCCTCTTTTCCCTTCAACGTCCATCTTCATAACTACTCTTACTGCATTTGTTTCCTCTCGCCTACCTGATAATATACTGCTGTGAATCAGAATTTTTATTCCGGAGAGAAAACTTAAGATAAATCTATAACATCATCCACAGAATATTAAATAACGAGTTGAACAAAGTTAGAGTCATATAGAGTTGGTATATTTAACGAGCATCAAAGTGCACGGGATCAGCTAGTATACTATATATTAATTGAATGAGTCGTTTCATACATAAAATGTAATAGGTATTAAAGGTATATTATATTTATACTCATAAGAACAATTGTCAAAATACAATTTTCTTATACCATAACAATTTAATATCTGATAGTTCCAGGTTCTTTTAAGTAAAATTCTTTAATTTATTTAGTGCAAATTTTAAAATAATTTGACGATTTATTATGGTGTAAAACTAGTGAGTGCATAAATTATAAAGGTATTTTCAAAGTAAAAACATAATTGTTTTTATTTTTATATTATATCTAATGTTCTGAACTATAGGTTATACCTTTGGTGCAACATTATTTTTTAATTTAAAGTATAAAAAGCGATAAAGATCTTATCAATAGTCATTAAAGTAAAATTTTTTATTTATTTTTATGAATAATTTTAAATTATAATAAAAAAAAATAAATAATTTTTATCTAATAATTAACACATTTATAATAATAATAACACATTTATTAATATAGCTTATTTAATGTTATTATTAGCATTCAGAGTTTTTAGTAAATCATTCAAATATACTTATCACTAGTAGTTTTTATCTTAGAGGTGTCTCACACAAATACAAATTCAGGAAGGATTTAACAAATTTGTTTTATAAAAACACATTTACTTTATTAGTAAATAATTTTTTAATATTATAATAACTCTCAACATAAAATAAATTTTACTGTATCAGGTTAGCTAGGTAATTATGGTAGTTTTTACAGTTTGAATTGAAAATATATATAAATATGTTATAAAAACCCATCCTTAGGAGGTAAAAAAACGATTTCTATTCAAAAATAACAAACTTTTGTATGACATAAAATATTAATAATAATTTAATGAATGGGGATAGAGAAACGCCTTTATTTTTAATTATAAATATTTTTTTAATATAAGTTAGGGAAGATATTATTCAAACAATTATGAAAATATACTTTCTTAGTATGATAAAAATGATATGGTGTTTTAGTTTAAATTTACTTAATATTTGCATTAAATAAATTATTTCTATATTCACATTATTTTAAATCGAACAAAGAGAATATTAGTATTTATAGTTATTTAGAGAAATTATGATAGTGTATTATGTTTTGGAAAAAAAAAAATTATAAAAATTAAAATATTTATCGTGATATTATGCTTTATATACTTAGTTATGAATCTCAATTAGATTTAGATTTAAATAAGTATCAACTATATTAATAAATTAAGATTTATTTCTATGAAAACTTGTGTTGTAATTTGTGTCGAATACATTAAATAAATGAAAGTTGTTAGATTTAAAAAATGTTAATCATTTTATAAATTTAAATCGTCATTTAAGAATTTCATGGATTTTCTTGGAAAAAATTAACACTTCAATTACACTAACTATTAATAATTCATTTTAATTAACTGAAGTAGTAAGTACCATTTAATAAAGTATCAATTGATTAAACATTAAAATTAGTTTTTGTCTTTAGTCACTAATAATTTCTTTCTTAATTGATTTTGTAATACGTAACATTTTAAAATATAAACGATAACACATTCACCAAGAAGTCGGTAAAAATAATTATTCAGAATATGGACATATAAAATACAGAAAATATGTTGGTTTTTAAAACTATATATTTATATATCTCGATTAATTAAAATTGTAATCTTTCAATGATTTATTTTATGCTAGTACTTAAAACAGTAGCGTATGGCATAAATTCTTGTCATATAAATGTTACACAGCAACCGAAAAAATTAATTTGCTATAATTTTAACCGAAGAGATAATTTTGGCCTAAAATATAAGGTATAGTTAGTACGTGATAAATGGACAACGCGTGCAAATACAACTCATTGTTTTATCTCCATAATGCACTTGTACGTAGATTCCGATAGCATACCTGGATTTCTTATCAATTTGAATTATCGTGGCCAAGTGACAATAGAACGAATAGCCGTAAGGCTATAGATAAAACCTAAAACTGAACAGTTATTAGTAAAACCAATCATTTTATATAATTTGCTGAATTATTATCATCCAATTATGGTGGCCATTGGAACTGTGAATACTCATCACCTTTATCAACCGTTTATAAATCAGAAAATCATAAATCAATACAAACAATGATATTCCATTGTTAATAAAATACCATGTATTATTTTAACTGAAACAATTGATTCCATTTATCTGGAAATATTGATTAAAAATATAAACATTAGCAAGTTTTACATTTTTTTGTAAGTGTTTGCGAGTCATTCGAATGCCATAATTAAGGAAATATTTTTCAATGATTTGTATCTTTATACTGTGTAGTATTTTAATGGTGTCAATAATGATAATTTATGGCAGATTTAAAATAAAACATGAAACTTATTTAAATTAGTAGTTTATATTTTTGTATGGTGAATGATTAATGCTCATGAAGTGTATAATAACGTTTGTGATAATTTAATAACTAAATTTAAATGCCTGTTTCTTAATTAATAATACCTGTATGTATATATTAAATTTTTTTTTTTTAATTTTTACTATTATGATTGTATAAATAAACATGTTATCAGAATATTTAAATTAATGGTTATAAATATCATAGCACGTATTTATAGCTGTAAACAATAATATTGCGCATAAAAAAAAAAAACAAAAACAATTTTTTGGTTCATCTCTTACCCACGAAGTTTAAACGTGATATTCAAACTGAGGCCGCGTGTATATTCGAACTGTTATGGTACTTATTGGTAGTAGACTATAAAGAGTTTTGGTATATTGAATGAAAGACGTTGCTTATTGTGTTTTAATAACAAGTTCAAAAGAGCTGTGGCAATGATAAAATAATTGTATTTAAAATAAATTTAATTATGAAATTAAATTTAATTTGAATGAAAAATTATAAGATGACTAGCTGATCCCGTGCACTTCGTTGCTCGTTAAATATACCAACTCTATATGACTCTAACTTTGTTCAATTCATTATTTAATATTCGGTGGATGATGTTCTAGATTTATCTTAAGTTTTCTCTCCGGAATAAAAATTCTGGTTCACAGCGGTAGATCGCGGACCTAGTGCTGTTTGTACGTACCTTAGTGTATGTTTTAAATCTAATAAAGTATCAAAGTTATACCAAGTTCGACATAATACGGTGGATTAATATAATCAATTAATACATAATCCTAACCTAACCTTAACGTACTAAAATCCATAGTGTAGAATTGTATTGTTGACCATTTGCATTAGTATTTCGAACTATTTCTGTCGCTTCGAACGATGTCATTTGAAAACATGAATTGAATGTTCTAATTGACTTCAGGAACACGTTAGTATCTAGATCTGTACCAATACGTAAACCGTTCAATGGTTCAGGTGGTGTTTCAATTTCAGGTAGTTGCATCTTTCCTGACGCGCAACACATCCCGACTGGTTCATTTTTTAATTTGAGAGCATGGCAGTGCGGGCATTCTTTGTCCATAGCACAAATTACTACTTTTGAATGAGCATGTTATTCAATATCGGGCTCATACTGGAATGCTAGACGCAGGAATGAATCACATATAAATGTTCGATGTACCTGTTGGCGTAGTTGGTCATTTGCTCTGCGTGAGTCAACTACGAATCATTCGCACTGTCGGATTGGCATTGTTCGTCTGTTATTTGCGCTCTTCTAATTCTCATGTTTGTAGCTGCATTTGTTCTACGACAAAAATTGGCATTATGGCGTCTTCTTGGCATTTTTAATGACACAAACAAATAGAAAATATTCAAAGTACTTATTTATGTTTTTTTTTTTTTTTTTTGTTACCTTATGATTTTATACATATTTTAAAATACGAGTAATAAAATAAATTTACTATTTATTAAAATTGACATGCCTCTTCAATTTTGAATTTAGAACCATAGTTGATTCATCAAAATTACTTAAAAAAAATAGGCTTATCCGAATATTGTGTTCAAAATAGGTTTGCTATTAAATGAAATACATTCTCACTGCGCATGTGCAGAATAAAAATAATCAAAATTTTGAAATGTATAATAATATAGTACCAGATTGTAAAAAAAGAAATCGATTTTTTCCAAAATAATCCTGTCAAGAAATTCAGCGCTTCCTAAATTGGTGAACACACTGTATTTATATATTCTTCATTAATATGAAGGTAATTATTTATTAAATGCATTTATTTTTAAATAATTGACCGTATGATATAATTGTGTTAAATAAGTTAATTGTGATAAATGATAGATGAATAAAATGATACTAAAAAAAAATAATAATAATAGATTGTAAATACTTAATTAATAAAAAAAACCTTTAGAAACATAAAACCATTATGATTTGAAAAAAAATTGAAGGAATGTATAGGTTTTATTAATGTTTTTTTTTTTTTTATAATTTAGCAATTAAATTTATTACTCTTTTATACTATTTTATCTTTTATTTTTATTAATAAAATTAAGTTAACGCATAGAAAAAATTTGATTTTTACAATATTACAAGCACATCAATATAGATAATAGTGATATAATATAATCTCTTAAAATTTAAATAAATACAAGTACTTAATTTTTAATTTAATAATTTATTCTTGTCATAAATTAAATTTTTTTCGTATAAATAAACAGTAGTAAAATCATAGTATTATACATATTTTTTCAATGAATATTTATTGTATAACATACAATTATGTACGATATACATTTTATATTCATTATAAATTATACACTTAAACTGGTATAATTTATGAAACAGACCTTAACATATTAGTTTATTGTTCACTATTGTTACAGCTTAACTGAGTACATAACTTTTCGATCAATATTTAATAATAATATTATTACATATTTATACTTGATGAATATGTTTTATTTTATTAAGTTTTTACTTCCAAATTAATCTGAGCCCTTAATACGCATAAAATTACATACAATTCTAATAATAAAACCATACATCAATGTGATCTAGTATTTCCACAACAGAAAAATTAATCCAAAAATATTTGTGCAAATCTAGTGAGTATATATTCTATTAAAAAATAATGTAATATTTTTTTAACCATTCAGTTTTTTATAACAAAATGAAAAATTGTAAACAGTTCAATTATTGCTATATTTTATTACACAATAGTATCATACAATTTATATAATATTTAACCCCAGCAAATAATCATTTTTCATAATCATTTCAAAAAATATTCAAATTATTAATAAATACATACACCAAATTTAAAGATTTATATGTACTTATTTTTAAATTATTACATTTCCCTTTTGTTCATATTATTACTAGTACACAGATTTTTTTTCTTTGTATCATTATTATTATTTTATATATTTGTATAATTAAACATACTCGTATAGTCATACCATTGTATCTTTATTATCTGTTATTCATTCATCATAGTATAAAGTAGAAGTTAGAGATTATTTTACCTTCGTGGGTCAAAAACATACGCCTAGATAAGCTTATTTTTTTTTAAAAAAAAGGTTACTATAAAACAATCTATGCTTTAGTAATATAATATCTAAATATTATATAAGAATATAGATACACTACTGTTGTATTTAACCGTAGCCTATTTACTAATTATAACCATCTTATATTACCATAACTCAAGATACAAAATCGTAATTTTTACAATTCCCTGAATTTCCTACAGGGTCATTACGTCTGGTATGAAGTAATTCTTGACTCATATTCTATAAAAATATTTCTATATAATGTTATATGTAAAAATTATTACCATTTCGCTAGCTATTCGATTATTATTCCAATAACCTTTATAATAACTAATGATGGGTTGAACTGTTTGAATGTCGAAACCAGATGTTTGCTTCGGTTCGTAATTCGAATTCAAAATGAAAGCAAATTGAACCGAACAATTTATCATTTAAGTAACTTTGAAATTTGAATTTGAAAATATTCTAAATCAAACTCTACCTAAAATTAATTTTTTTCTACTTGATAGTAACTAAAATATAATTATCATAATAATATTGAATCTTAATTAATACTTATTATCATTTATTATATATTTTTAGGTATATTAAATCTCACACAGTGTAAGTACAGTTTTTAAAATTTCAATATTTTTGTAAAAAAAAAATAACATGTGGAGTACGAATTTTAGTTTGATAACAAAATTTAATGGTTCGGTTCGGTTCGGTTTGGACTTGCAATACTTTGACAATGTTCGATTCGACAGCAAAAAATCAGGTTAGGTACACTAATATTAACCAAAATTGAACGGGTATAGACCATTAAATGGCAAACCGCAAATTTTGCGCTCTGAGGGATGTGGGCAGTTGCACCCAAAATATAAGGTATTGTCAGTCGATTTATAGTCCAATGTGCCTATTTAACATACAACGTTACCATTTCATATTATGAATTTTCTCTAACTTCCATCAAGTATAAATCTTCAATAGTATTTGATTCTTGGTTGTGGATGTCTTTAAGTGTTAGTGTTAATTTTGAATGATTTTTTTTAACGCCGAAATTAAATTTCTACTAAAGTAAATTAAAATTATAAAAAATTAAACACTTATGATTTTTAGTAATATTTGTTATTTTAAAATCTATTTTAAATAATAAGTGTAATATTCCAAAATAAATAGTAGGTACTAGCTTCGTTATAAGGTACACAAAAAGAAATGAGAATTGTCATAAATTGCAATTAATATAAAATGGATCAATATTCAATAATATTGATAAGGATGTAACATAAAAAACTAAAAATAGTTAAATTAGTAAACAATATTATAAGAGAGAGCAATTATGAAATTATACGGCTTGACAATGTCACTCGGTTTTTATTAAATATACTTCAGTCGCAATTGAGCTTTAAAAATTAATGATGAGCGCAAGTGGGCTGCTCCGAATAAATATATTATTTTATTCTTTGATCATGTTCAAACACCTGCATTTACAAATTATTCAAAACTTACATGAAATATTATAATTCATTAAACTGTTTAATACAAATTTTTTGTCATTATTATTATTATTATTATATAATAAATTGATTTGTTTAAGATAAAAAAAAAAAAAAATGGAAAAATCACCGTTCAATTTATAACAACTATTTTCAACTTCAGATATCAATATAGTTCTTGAAATTATTTTTTAAGATTATAGAATTGTTACTTAGTTTTGGTGAATAGTAAAAAGATAAATACCATTACATTTTTTTAAAATTATTACAATAGTACAAAATTAAATTTATTTGCCCCTGAAAATTAATTATTAACGCACGTAACTATATTATTAATATTTGATACAATTAACAATACGTTATAACAATAAGTTATAACTAATATACTTATATACTTAAAGATGCTTTTCCAATAATTATATATGATTGACGAACAATATTTATCTTTTAGTTTATAGTTTAATAATATATCTGTAATCTTAGAATATTTTGTATGCGTGATAAATAAAAACTGTATTATTGAACGTATAAACATATAATTTATGAGCATATATTTTAACAATTACCTTTTTAATTAGACATTTGTATTACCACTGAAAAACAGTTAAAAATATTTCCATCTCAGTTAAAATTATATTATTAAATAATCCATTAAGAAAAAATATTATAACCTATACGTATATATTGAACATCACAAAACTTAATATTATCTTTGAAATTGTTTGACATAAATGTTCAAATGTTAAACTAAATTAATCAACATTTTCATAATTAAATACATGGTTGATAATAATAATTTTTTTTTTGCAAGTTTTAAATATTTCAATTATATTTTAAAAAAAAAAAAAAAAAAAAACCATACGTACATATCATTTTGTATATAAAATGTTCATATTATTTTTAACCAACTGACAGAAATCTAATTTTTATAAAATATTTCTAATGGCTAGGTATATTTTAGATACATAAACGACTTTTTAGTTTGTGTATTTAAATGTTTATTTTTATATTATATACATTATATTATTTTTTATTATATTGTTTATTTTTCTTCGAAATTATTTATTATTTTATTTACCATTATTATTAATCCTGTATAGTTCTTATATTATTTGTCTAACATGTCATTCTGTATCAAAGTAAACGGACACCTATCCAATAATGCTATTACTCTATCTGATGTACTTCAGGACGGCCACATATTCCCTTTTTTGTTCATTATATTTATAAATGATATTGAAGTTACCTCCAAAGCATGTAAAAATATATTATCTACCGGTAACCTGAAAGTCTAATGATCAATTCAATTGAAAGTTCAAACCAGTTACAAAACTATTTTTATGAACTTTCGATATGGTATATTTGAAACAGTCTTTCAATTAACCATTCCAAATGTAAATATGTCTCATTTAATGGTCTAAGATTTATACTTTAAAACTCATTCTTTAATATTCACCATTTCTTAGTATCACGGTGCTTGATATATATACGAGTATAGTCCGGATTACTGATTTTTAGGTGTTTATAACAAGGTAACTAACTTTAATTTCCTTTTGATTCATTACTTTAATTAAAAAATATGATAATGAATAAAAATTAAACCTAATGATTGATTAACTAATGCTCAAGTTATTTTCTTATTTATTAGAATAATTTTCAAAATATAAGAATAAAAGAAATTAATGTTTTAATTAATTTTCTATTATATTATCTAATGTTCAATAAATGAAAAATAAATGTTGCTGCTACATAAAAAATGTGGAATATATTTTAACAAAAAAATTTAAATAATTTAATGCACAGATTAATACATTTAAATATTGGTAATTATTAATAATTACTAATTAAATAATTTCTTTGATTAATATATTTTTAGATTCTGAGTGTAGCAAAAGACTTTATGGTTTTACAATGATGTTTATTTTTTATTATTTCTATAAACACGTTTTCAGATGGAACTATTGGTAAAAAAGTTTCATCTAGCAACTTTTTGGATTCATAATAAACCTATGGTGGTATTCTTCCAAAATCTCAATAGTTTTTCGTGGAAAAACTACCAAAAAATCTAATAAAAATGGTCAAAATGCATTGTAAACAAGACTTTTTTTTTCAGATTTTAGTTATTTAGTCATTAACTCGAAAAATAATGTGCCTAGAAACTTGAAACTTTAACCCTATATCAAAGATTTTTTTATATTCATCAAAATATTCTAAATAAGTTAAACACTTTTGGTTTAAATGTATAACTTTGAAAATATCTTATTTTTTGAAAGTTTTTATGGAAAAAAATATTTATTTTTGGATATTAAGACTTGAAAATTTAATATCGTTCTACTTATTTATTTACCTAACAATATTAAAAAAATTTTAAATTGTCAGAATTTTATTTTATAAGCGTTCAAGTAAATTATTATGTTTTTTACGGAATTTGAACAGTTGAACGTTAAAATGATTTCGATTTCTAAATAAGTACTGGTAACGAATAACGGAATCATAAAAACAGGTTGAACTATTATAATTAGAGCTAGGATTTTAATGACATAAAAACTCTAAAAAATGAACTTAAAAAATGACCAAAAAATGTACTTAGATGAGTGGAAAAAATGTATTTTTAAAATATAAATTAATAATTATAATTTATGAATAAAATAGATATAAATTTGACTTATGAATTTAATCGCTTCCTGGTATAATTATTCTGAAAAATCAATAAAATCATATAATTAAAAAATTTAATGAAAAATATATTTATATATTTTAAGATTTTTAAAGTTTTAATAATAATTTTTAATATTAGTCGTAATATTATTTGTTCAGTATTGTGTACAGATCGGTGTAGAACCATATAGGTACGTTTCGTATTCACTACTAAAGCTACTATTGTATACCTATATAGTTTTGGGTTCATTCGATATATAATCTTATCTTACTTACTCTTATATTACTTTTTTAATATCAATGGATTCTAGTAGGTAATTGCCTATAGGTACTAATTGGGATTACCTATACAAAACATATTAAAAAAGCTTAAAATAAACAAAAAGTCATTTTAATAAGAATAAAATTGTTAATATTTTATTATTCCCATATTTTTTCAGGTCTCAGTATTATAGATTTAAATTTTTCATTGAGGACTTACCACAATGTACAAAGAATGTATCTATAATTTTAAATCTGAAAATATCAGATTCTAATTAAAAAAGAAAAATTAATAAAATATTAAAATATAAAATCGGTTAAATATTTTTGAGACTAAAAAATAATGACAAGTAAACTTGTTAAAAATAAATACTATTATACTAAAAGTTATATATTTTTTATTAGCCTTTAAATACAGTAATAATTAAGAATAATTGGATAAATATTAACGCTGTACATAAATAGTATATTAAAAATTTGAGCCTATAGTTGCATTAGCTGTCAAATTATTGTTACATTTAATATTTTTTGTTATTGATTTAGAGAAAAATTATGTAATAGTTAATATTACATTACATAATTTAAAAAGTTTTATGTATTTATTTAAAAGACATTTTTGAATAACAATAACAAAATCTTTACACAGAAAATAGGCACTGTAAAGAAGCGGCGTTTCAGTCATTTTAAAATTTTGAGCTTGGAAAGAAAAATAAAAAATAAAACTAAAATAAAAACTATAGTTATGAATTTCTTTAAAAAAAAAAAAAAAATGCAGTTTTTTGGTTGCTATTATCAGTTATTTTATAATATTAGGACTGACCATATTAATTTAGAAGATTATTTTCAATGTATTCCAATAATTCCCGAAGAATGTCTCGAAAATAATTTTGGAGATTGTGACAAAAGTGAACATGGAATACCTATTTTATTTTTTATAAATTAAATTATGAAAACATTTTTTACTTTATATTTATAGTTACAATGGTTATTATTTTATTATACTGATATACTGATAAGTAAAACAATTTTAAATAAATCCACTTTGTCTTAATACACTGATGAAAGTATTCATATATTATGAATCATGATATATTTATTATTCAGTAACACTATACAATAGTTAAATCATAAAAATTAAAAGTTATTACTATTGTGCAGCGTACAGATAAAGTAAACTTATCAATATTTCTACATGTATTTGATCAATTTCTTTTTGGTGATTCATTTAAAAATTAATTATATCAAGATAAAATATTTATTAATATCCATATTACTTTAACCTTCATTCTGAATTAATTTAATAAAAATGTACATAACTAATACAATTATTACTTTCATAAAGGTAAATGACTTACAGTAGATTTGAAATATAGTATCCCTCTTACGCTTTTCTGCATTATAATGATCAAAAAATAAAGTGAAAAAAGGCAAGCAGTTTATGTCTCTATATTAAAATCTGATTGAAATTTTTTTTAAAAAAAAAATAATTACAATTTTATTATTAAAAATGTTTTGTGTAGATTTTAATTTGATTCAATTAAAATATAATATTTTACAAACTATAAATGCCATAAACCAGTATTGTGTTGATTATACTTCATTACACTTATATTAAATATAAATATCTGAAAAAAAAATGTTTACGTTTGAACATTTTTTTAAACTAATGTATAATATATTTATATTTATATTTTTAATTATGTGATAAAAACTTAAATATATCATAATTAAAAATTATTATTGTTCATTATCTTTTATAAGTCATAAGAAATCCTTTGAGAATATCATTCAAATATTTTCTTATCAGTATAAAAATTAAAGTATCTAAACAAATACCACAAAGAAAAGTTTCAAAGAAACACAATAAAAAGTTGAAAAAGAAAATAAATAAAATTACATCTTCATTTTTAAATTTTACACTCGATCATTATACAGTCATAGATAAGTCAATTGTATAGATTGAAGAAAATTTTTTAAATACAATTTTATAATATGTGAATTACTTAAAAAAATTGTAAATTATTCTAACATTTGAAGATAAGATAAGGTAACCTTCATTCACTTAAATGAATGATAAATTCTTGTATATTTGTATAATTACATTAACACATTTTTCATTATGGTGTATTATTCATTATTTAAGTTTTTAAATCCAAATTATTCTCGAGAAGGACGGAATTGAGACTGTATATGACTGTAGTTAGATCGACGCTGACGTATGGCTGCCAAATATGGACAATAACAGCGCAAATTGAGAAAAGGTTACTCTCTTTCGAGAATAAGGTATTGAGAAGGATTTTGGTGCGATATATGATGACAAATCGGAGTATTGGCGAAAAAGGACGAACGCCAAAATCCGAGAAATTACACAAAGTCCGAAGATAGCCAACCACATAAAGGCACAACGATTATAATGGTTCGGACACACTATGCGAAAGGATGAATCAAAAGCTGCAAAGGCAACCATAGAGTACCAATCAAGGGAGTAAGTATGGATTTAAGGACGTAGAAGATTGAAAGGATATTTATCAGGATAGGGAAAGATGGTAGACTTTGATGGTGGCGGCGAAGCCTCTTGGAGAGTCATAAGGCTAAGAAGAAGAAGAAGAAGAAGAATACATTTTGTAATTTAAATTTTTTTTAAGCACTTATTTTAATTTAATTGTTTCAGGAAATGCATTTAATTGATAAGTTAAAAATAACGTAAAAATTGAATTTTTGATGAACACATTGGTTTGAATATTATTTTAATTAATTTTATAAAGTATTATATTAATTTAATTAAATTCTCGGTATCTAGATGATTAGTGTTCATGTTCGAGTTCTCAAACGTTAATTTGATAAATTCAGTAAACTCGCCTGAGTATAAACTATTGAAGTACATTGAAATCAGTATAACTCCCACAATTTTCTAGAACAATCAAAAGTCACCTATAAAATAAAAAACGCGTTAAACACAGAGTCGTTGACGAAAAAAAGGTCGAAGATTAAACGACCTCGATTTTATTTTTAAAGTATATACAATAGATATCATAGATGTTTACACTTGAAAAATTTATAAAATAATAACTATTGTAAACTTTTTATTGGTGCACGTACCGAATGTAATATAAATTGAATATATTTTTGGTTACGAATTTCGTATATTTTTTCCCCTTTAATATAATTAATACTTGTTTCGGAATAGTTTTATTTAAATATGCATCAAAGAAAGAAAAAGAAAGAGAGAACTGTCTATGTCTTTTACTCGCATTCCCCAATTTCACGATTTATAAATACAAATATAAACCAAACATACATTTATACGTAAACATGAAAATATATATATATATATTAACAAATTATTATTATTATTAACAAATGTTATCCATACGATTATTTTCAATTTTTTGTTATAATCTATGCTTTTTTATAAGCTTGTAAATTTTTAATCATATTTTTAAAGTCTCGTCGATGGTGAAACGAATAAACTATAGAATATAAAGTGAAACCGATTTGATCAGGAAAAGCAATTTGGCCGAAAGCAGTGAAGAAAAATAGTTTTTATTTTCATTCAGCTGGTCTCTATGTTACAACCGTATCAATGGACTGTATACTACAGTTGAAATATGATCATCGTCACGTCACGGGTCAGTCGCTCTGGTAAACGTGCCGTGCAAGGACCGGTGGGTTTCGGCGTCGGTGGCTAAATTTTGTTTCTACTACATACAGGATAAAAAGGTGTGCGATGATACACCGAACAGTCAATATGGACGTTGACGTCAACATTGCGTAGAATATGACTCTGATTTATAGTCATATGCGGACTTTTAGTACTGGCGGAGGGAATATTATTAATTAAGGTCTATGATCATTTTAGGTTATTTAAGATTGATATAAAAATAATAAAATTTAACAACACCTATATTTTGTCTTAATGTCATAAAATATATTGTATTTAATGCAAAATGAGATGTCATTAAGTGATTATTATTGTTATATTATAATCAATGGTGTAGTAGAGGGTACACGAGTATATACAACGTGTACCCACTTCCAATTTTTCAACACATGCGTTTACCTAAAAAAAAAACTATGGGTATACGGATACACGGCCGTGTACTTAATTGCGTACCTATACATATTAATCAAATCCTTATAGAACAATTTTAAATTAAAAATCACAAAAAAAAATTCCAATAATAACTCGGATTATAAATATAGAATGAAGTGCTAAAAAATATTTATAAAACATAATAATTTATAAAACGGGTTACTAATCTTATTTGTAGTTTTTTTATATGAGATAGGTGTTAATATTGTCATTTTCATCATTTAGTGTCTTGTTTGTATTCTATACTAGTTCTACTGGAAACACATCGTAAACCAGTATTTTATTATCAGCAATTGTTACATTATATAGATATTAATAATTATTATAACATTTATAATTATAATATGCAATTTTCCACGATATTCAACTCATTTAAGTATATGTGACCTAAAAGTTGTAACGATAAAATTGTGAAATACTTAATTAAACCACCTGAGGTAACATTTTATTGTTTTTATTATTAAATAAATCATACATTTTATTTGCTTTCGTCCTTCAAATAATTAATTGTTTAATTATTTAAATTATGTGTAGTTTATGCTCCATAATTTATGCTATTGATATATTATTTAAATATTATATATTCATGTTGATGTGTTCGCATTTAAAATTTAAATGTAAAATATAATTTAGTTTAATAAAATTTAAAAATAAAAGATAACATTTCTTCTAAGAAGTTAAAAATTTAAAAACTAAAATTATTAGGTTTACATAACTATTATTTTGGGATGATTTAAATTAAGACGGATTTTTTAAATTTTGTGTAAGTTTAACCCAAAAAAGTAACCAAATTTTTTGGGCTGAATTTTTTCTTGTCAATCCAGATATGTTATATAATAATGACTAATGTATGAAATGTGATTATAATAAAAGAGCAAAATTCTAGGGAGGGCTGAATTCCCCAATTTTTTGTTATTATGATTAATTAATGGTATTAACAATATTGGCATATAACCACTTATATTTTTACTACTACATCACTGATTATAATCCTGCGTTGCTCTTGTGGTTGCTCTAAAAATAATCTGTGTAACCTAACACATCAGATGTTGCATATTGGCTTTAGAAATTTGGGATTTCGGCAGAAAATGGTAAGATTTGTAATTAATACAATTGGAAATCTATTAAAAACAAATACAAGTATTCGTTATCTGTTATTTCGTTATTATCTCTGATAAAATTTTAAAGGAGAATTACTCATAATTAAGTAGGGAAATTACGAGCTATAACTTATACATTTATAATAATTAAATACTTGATTAAAACAATGACTATAGTATACTTTGTTTTATATCAGTCAATTTATAATTATGATTTATTTGTGTGGGGTGGTTTGAGTGTTAATGTGTTTAAATAAACTGTAAACTAATTAAAATAATATTGTCAACATTTGTTTAATTAAGTGTACTCTAGAAGGATCAACAAATCAAAATTGTAGAATCTGAAGGTATAGATAATTAAATCCTTAATAAAAAAATCACAATTATGCTTAAATTTAATAATTTTATTAAAGCTAAAAAAATCATTCATTTGCGAGTAAAAGAGAGCAGCTAGTGTATAATATTCCTGTTAAATATACAAATAAATCTTTCGGTCAATCATTTGTTGATTATTTAGGCTCTGTTATTTTAATTTAATGCTTTTTCAGAAAACAAACATACATGATATGCATAGCAACACTAAAAAATTATTTTATAATTGTTTAATTTTAGAGTTTGACTAAAACTAGTCGTTTATGTTGGTCAAAATTATTTTATTTCGATTCCTTATAGTAAACATCAGTTTATTTTAAATATATTTCTAATACCCATATTATAATATTTATAGTTTATTGTTCGTTATTTTTTATTGTTATAATTATTTTAATATATCTAAAGCTTTAATTATTCATTTCAATAACCATGGTTGTAAAATAAGTTAAAAATGTATTACTTTCTATTTCTAATACAAATATTGCTTAAAACAGACTTTAAAGAGAAGGTTTTTTTTTATAGAAATAAGTTACTAGGTGAATTTATTGATGATTAATAAATGAAAAAATTACGAAATGCAAACATATTAAAAAATAAGGCAAGAAAATTTTTTAAAGGTATCGCGTGCATGCGTTATAGGATAGTCGTGTGTTCACAATACAAGTTAATAATTATTTACTATCCGTATTACAAATACATAAAATAGAGAGAAAGGGTCTGCGTAAAAACGTATACCTATGTATTACTTTGATTTTACTACAATCATAATCGAGACAGATTAACAATTGATGTATCGTGTGGCCCGGGCATGGCGGTAAAAACGGTTATTTCACTATTCTAATACACAAACGAATACGGATAGCGTAGTCATGCGTCGCCGCTCACGTTCAACAAACCCAATTCGGTGAACACGCTGTACAATAAAATTCATCAAACGTTTGCGCACGATTTGCACAAGACTCGATCAAATCCGCCGTCACTTTCGTCCGATCAAGCATCAAGTCCCGGTGGCACCGTATGTATTTTTGTACCAGTGGACACGCGTATCGAGTCCGCCACGAAATCCATGCGGACGTTGTGCACGTGCCTATATGTGCGATCATAGATCATACGTGGTGCTCTGCGTGTTCGTGGTGGACGTGCGGTAAAAAGGCGCTCCCATTTGCGGTATTTCCGATTCCAGAAACGGACAGGATAAATAGTGCACACGTAAAAACGGCATTGGTAGTGGTGGCAGGACCATCGATTTTCCGAGCACCCTGTATGTCGCGAACGTGGCGGTACACGAGGGTGAGGAGGGGCGCACGCTGATTCAGCTGTGTGCGCAGGTACAACCGCACCCGGTAATATCGAACTCTCTCGGCGGGGCCGAAGGACTCCTCGAGCCGCGACGTCGACGTCGCTGCTGCCGCCGCCGCCGCCGCTACTGCCGCCGTAGTCGCCGCCACCGTCGTTGTCGCCACCGTCGCCGACGCCGCTTCGCCATTTCGTCCCCGAACGACACGGGAGAAAAAAGGAAACGGAGAGATACGGTGTTCCCGGCGATCATTCTCGACACACGCATCAGCACGAGTATCAACAGCAGTACCGAGCTCATCAACCAGGTTCCGTCAAACCGCCCATATAAGGTAAGCACCGCATACGATCTATAATAATAATGATCGCGATCTACAATGATCCACGTATCCGACTATGAGACGATTCTTCTATAGAACATTGTATTGAGCATTGGGCTCAAAAATCGGTAAGACCCGAGTAGCCAACGTACAGACCCATACGAGCGTACTCGATTATCGCTTTGTTTATTGTGATCACTCATGCACATCGTTTGCATGACATTGTAACTATCAGATGTATATGTATATAATAATTTAATGTGTGTGTGTAGGCATACATGTGTGTGTATGTTGGTACGTATTTGCATTTGTATGTACTTGTTCATATACGCAAGTATCGTGCTCACGAAAACGTCGTAAATCCTGCTCGTGTTTTATCCTACGACGAAACGGTATTATAAATTTAAGTGCGACACGTATAAGCCTGTTCTCCCACGCAATAAATTTACATGTATATTCTTTCTTGAATACCTGGTACGGCAGACACAGATATCTCGTTCCTTAGGGGTACACTTTGTCGTACACGTGGCGTCCGTTATCCGATCCCATTTCCATTATTATTGTTATTATTATTATCATTCCGTTCACAGTGTAATTTACAATGCGCACGTCATACGCATGATCTCGGCTTGATGACGTTAAATGTCACTGATGAAATTTTTCAAAGAAACAATTTATTTTACGATGATGATAACATATACAACATGCGCTGCATTGACATACGTCGCATAAATGCTTCATTATTCCGGATAATTATTTCCTCGAGTGTACTTGAATAACGTGTTTAAACGTTACGATTTACGTCCCGCTATTCCATCGTATTGCTCCAATAAATTAAATGTAACATATATGTTTTATTTATTTGGGCAAAATAATTACCATGACGGTTTTCATAGACGTATAAAATTTACATTACAAATCCGAATGATGTCATAAAATTCAAACCGATGAACGGTAAAAGTTGAAAGTATTTAAAACACATGGCGGGGATTTCAATTAAAATTTTATCTAAAATAATATACAACTTCAATATAGTGTAAGTTTTTGAAATTAAATTACGTTTAAAATGACTCTGGTTCAGATTTATACATAGTATAAATACAATGTTATTTTACTTCTAGCAAGACTTGTAATCTCAAAATCTGTGATAATTAAACGCTGATCCTTGAAATATATTCCAAAATAGTTATAACATTTTGTAGCTCTTTATTAAAGTTGTTGTAAAAGCTTTTGATAAACAATGAATTGTAATCGCATTTGGTTTCAAAATATTATTCTTAATTCATTATTTAGTACAAATATGTTTATTATTCTCTATTTAAGTCTTTAGTAATCCTAAAACAATTTTTATTTTAACTGTTTATTTTATAATACAATCGAGTCACGATAATTAAAATTATAATTGCGTTTCTTTCGAATATTTTTCGATATTAACTTATCTTTATATGTCGAATGATTTTTATTTTCCTTTTGGATTTCATCGATTATAGCATGATTATATTGAAAATGAATAAATAATATATAAGAAACACTGTTTAGCCATTTAGATACCTATTCGACTGTATAGCGAATAGTTCGTTTAACAACCAAAGAAAACCATTTATTTTTCTATATCTACTCGTATATCTATATAGCGTAATTTACCAAACTACGTTCTCACTAAATGTTTTCAATTTTTTTTCTCTAAGCACTATTTATATATATCTTGTAAATGTTTCTAGCCATTTTTTTGCCATTTAATTTTCATTTGTTTTACTAATAGGTATGTTTGAGCTAAATGACATCAGTATACTCTACAATTCTCTTGGAATTTTTTATGTATTATATAAGACATAAAACTTAGTTCTTATTTTATACTATTCACTGTCCAATGTTATATATAAACGTTATATATACATATATAATATATATGTATATATAACGTATTATATATATATAGAATAACTACGGAGTATCCAAAGCATTTTAATATTTTACATACATTAATAGGGAATATTAAGATATTTCAATAGTTTCAATAATTAATTAAAGAAGCAATAATATTTTATAAGTATAGTTGTACATTTATTGACAATTAATTTTCAGTATATGTAATATGTGGAATTTGAGCTTATATACTTGTAATAATGAACTACTGAAATACGTGATATTTCTAAATGATGGTAAAAAATTTCGTAAAAAGAGATTATTAATAAATCACATATTAATTAATGTATTGTATATATTTATCTAAATAAATAATTTAATTATAATCTAAAATATTATATTTTCTTTACATTTTATAAGAGTAGAACATTAAATTATTTAGATTTATTAAATATGATTAAAATTATTCATGTTTTAAATTTAATGTGTGAGGACTTACAACTGTATAACTGATGTGGAAATTGCATAACTATGTCACATCTTCAAACCAAATAAAAATGCTGTTCTATAATTCATACAAAATAAAAATATGGCTTTTATTTATTAAAATGTAAATCATATTTTATGTTTACATATATCACGCGTCTTCCGTTATTATTATTTAATTTTTTTTTTTTTCAAATCTTTAAAATGATGACCGGTGATCATATTCAACAATATCATCGTATTTTGGCATTTATATTTACTATAGTGAATTTATATTATTTCAGTCGTAAAATAAAGTAATGTAAATTAGAACAATGGTACTGAATTTTTTATGAAAATAAAAGCTGATACACTGAAATAATACGAATTGATTTTTTTTGGGTATTATGTAAAAATTTTTAGTATAGAATATTACTTTTTTAAATAAAGAAAAATGTTAATTAATTCAAACAGAATTCTAACTTAATATCAATGTCTTTATTGTATTAAATTCTGTTCTTATGTAATAATACGCTTAAAAAGTTTTTTAATAACATTTTTAAAGTTTATGAAATAGTTATGAATTACACTAAAACAATGATTGTTTAAAAAAAATTATTATGTGAAAGTTTTTTCGTTAACATTTCTCATCGGAGAATAATATAATTGTTATAAAACTAATGATATATATATATATATATATATATATATATATAGGTAAATTACACTTTTTCCATGTGATTCATTATTGGTTAGTATCATTTGACGTTGTACATAACAATATATACATATAATACATGTATGCAAGGATACACCGAATTCGTTTGACTATATCTCAATTTTCACAAGTGATGGAGTTAAAAGTGTTCGATTTCCCTGACTTATTATTTACTTTATTTTTATTTTTCTGAGTCAATCACTGTTCAGGGAAATATGTAACATTCCCTTAAATGGAAGAAGTAAAAATTATAGGGGGCCGCATAAATTATTCCAACACGGGGATAGCATAATGATAAATAACAGTCCCAGGATGATTTGCAGCCAGTTAATATTTTAAATTTATGAATGAACATCCAGCTGCATGTCGACGACATTTCAACTAATTTTTAATGAAATCATAGAACCTAATACGGGCTTGTCACGAGTATAAGATTCTGAGACTATATATGTGTGTGTGTGTATTTGGCTCTATTCCAGTACTACAGATACGATAATAACCCCCTTAAGTATATAAAGTTATTGTTATTCAACGTAGTTAAGTCAAAAGCTATACCTAAAAATATGTATCAAGTGTTTTATAATATATATTATAATGCAAACACATTATATGTTATGGGAAGAAAGAGAGATATTCAATGACTGGGGTAAAAAACGTAATTTACTTAAAAAATTGAGCTAAACGGTAAATATAACCTATAAGATATGAAAGATTAATACGCAAGGATATAATAATAAATTCGGCATTTGTACTTCCTACTATAAAACTTTTCTTTAGTTTATTAGAATCTGTACAAATATTTAAATATTTATCCAATTAATGTCAATCACATATAGATATAAATATCTACATAAAAAAAAGGAACTTATGTGCATTTTAAGTTTTATATTAAGTACAGAAATATAATATGTAATAATTAAAACTGATATATATTTTCCATGGATACAGTAACAGTATTATTTTATTTTATCCCTTTACTAAGCTCGGTGCTTGTAAAGGAAGGGTATACTAAATATCCCAACGCCACATATTACCAAAAGCTCATAGTGACTTACATACGTTATAACTTTCATAAAATGGATATTAGGATATAATATAATAAAGCGTTCCGAAATAGCTCTACAGTGACTTAACGTAGCCATTCTTAAAATCTAAGTACATAATACAGTCTTTTCCATAAAAATTAAAACAATTATTTATTACCTTTATAATTAATATTGAGACTATATTGAATATTATTCATTCTTATATTACGATATGATATGAATAATACTTAAGTAGTCTATTCAAATTACATTACTAACACATTAACGGATACATAATTTGCGGTGACTCAGTAGTGTTCATAATATTATAATTGTTCAAAAAGGTTGAAGAAAATATTGTTAATATTGTAAATTAATATGTAATTAAATAAATAATTTATTAGTAGTATTAAAATAATAACTAATTTATTGATAATGTTAGCATATTTAAACATTTATACTATTGTCAAATTATATGTTATAATTACTTTCCTTGTTATGATTGATTTATTATAAATTATTTAAAATACCGTTGATTTACATGATAATCACTTGTTATTTATATATATATATATATATATATATATATATATATATTTAATTATGAAACAAAACATTTTAATTGTAAATTAAAAATAAGACTTGAATTATTCTTTACCACTAATTAGTCATACAAACCGTATTCTTATTCATATTAGCTATTATATAGTAAAATAACAAATCGTTTTACGAAATAAAAAATGAAAATATAAACAAATATGAAAATTTAACTCGTAACACATGACACAGATTCATAGATCCATAAAAAAACAGAAAGGCTTATCTACCTCTATGATAAATGGATGCGCGATCGGACAAAGAATGAGAGAGAACTAAAATTATTTAGACCGAGAGAATAAGGGATGCTTTGTGTGGTGTTCAGCGCCCATTGCGTTAAAGCGGTTCTATGACCCTGAGTCAACCATTTTGCCAACAATATGCATTGTCCGAAGGAACCACCACACATGTAATATTATAATATAACCAATTATTTTCTGAATAAATAATATTTCCAGAACCTTTTTATCGTATGACCATGTCATAATAATGGGCAAGGATTTATTCGCTATCCGTATGTTCAGTATTCTCAAGCTTTTGTGCTAACACTGCTAACATATTTCAGATAAATTTTCTATATAAATATACGAGTATATGGTCATGGTTTGACGAATGCAATGAACATAGTACTAATACAATTTAAGTATTCATATATGGATATGGATATCGATGATATGCAACATAATGTCCCAGTTTATTTAAAATGACTTCTTAAATAATATACAATATTATGCTGACGGATTTTTTAAAATAGTAAATTGCGTTGACTTCTCCACATTTTTAACATTATAAATTAATTAATTTTCGTAACTTTTTCTTATACATCTACTGTATACTTTTTTTATTTTACAAATTTTTAAGAGATTATATTCATGGAAATAATTGTTGATACTTGATTAAATTAAACTTTATTATGAATTAATATAATTAGTGATACCATTTTTGTATGAAACATGGATTATTTTCAAAGTAATTTAAATAATTTTTGTACCCATCTATGTCTATTTTAATATTATTTCTACTAAAATACAAGTAACTAAACACGATCATTGTAATGTTTTAAAGGTAAAATAGTCAAAAAAAACCTCAGCATTTTTTAAACTAATAAATCCTAGTAAACTGTTAAATTTAAGACTGCTAAATTTTATTAGTTTGGTTTCAAACATGTACAATAAAATAATCTTATGAAAACAAAACATAAAAGTTCAAAACGCCTATTACTCAGCTACATGATACTCTAGATAACACAAAAGATTTCCTCTATATTATTCATGAATATTTTTTCAATAAAAATATAAGCAAACATTTTCATATAGCTTGTCGAGTATTTAACTGTCCAATGGCTGGCTTCTGCATACATTATGATTAATTATAAATGAGGAGTTATCAACTACTAAAAACATAAGGGTCTTTTTTCAGTATACTTTGTAGAAATTAATTCTACAGTTTTCCATTAAAACAAATCACATATATCTAATTAAGTATTAATAATGTAGGATAAAAATTAATTTCAGTAACTTTTTACTGAATAATCTTGTAGAATAAAGAAAAAATATGAATAAAAAATTGAAGAGTACAAAAAATAATTGCGGTTATTAATTATTAGAAAAGAAAAACTTGAAAATTTAAATTTAAAAAAAACCAAACGCAGAATATTAAAAATGAAAGAGAATTTAAAAGTACTTTAAATTTATAGAACAGTTTTAAAATATAAGAATCTCATAAAAGTAAATATTTTATTTGAATAATTTTAAATTTAAATAGAATTCATAAATTAGCTAGATTTTTATAATCTTTCGTATTAATTTTAAAATAGAAAATAACAATAGAACCAATTTAAAACATAAAAATAAGAAAAACTACGACACATTTTTAAAAACTTTAAAATCTATAGTTAAGCTAATTATTGAATTATATATAATTTTAAGACATTATCTTTATCTTAAGCGTGGGTTAAATACTTTAATTGTCGTTATAATAAACGTTATATTAAAATTTAAATATGACCTACTTAATTACAAATTTCAACTAACCTTAATTAAAATGTTTATTATAGACAAAATAAATCATCAAACCATATATCAATCTTATTTGACAATAAATATAATAATGTTTAAGATTATACTTATTACAAAAGATTACAAAAGCTCATGACTTAATAAATAGATAAAACTAATGAACAAATAAAGTACTACTCTTTTCATGACTGAAAATACTTTTAACTTTATTTTTATGAATTCATTCGTTATTATATTTTTTGCATGAAATAATATCATTAAATGTTTTAATTTCGCTAAAAATGTTAAAATTTGGCATTCACCTTTAAATTTTTACCAAGATTTGTAAAAAAAAAATAATTTTATGTATTGAATCATGATAAAATAAGGTATTTATAATAATTATATGGGCAATGGATAAATACCACCGAAATATACATGTGTATTAACGATAAATTATACATAGTTGTTGAAAATGTATTATATCTAGTATAATTTAGTTAAAAATTATTATTTTTATTTAAATACAGTTCCACCTTAAAATACACCAATTTTTTGGCCTGCAAAAGTAAAAATATTAGTAATTTCTAAATATTAAAATTAAGCCTAAGTTTAAGTATAAAAATTAATGATTCAAGTAATTAAACTCAGAATATATGTATATATATATATATATTATTACAAAATAGAGAGAATCGTCGATTTTAAGTTATTTTAAACTAAAATGTATAGCAATTAAAAAAAATGAACATAGTATGACTTTTAAAATCGGTTCATAGAGACGAATTTATTTCCAACAAAGATGTCATTTTTATTTTCAAGTAGTGGCAGTACTAATCTGACACAAAAACTTGAACACAAGCAAATCGTGCAATTTGAAATAACACTACGATATATGTCAAACCTTCATACCAGTGACAAAAATCCTTCTTTACAGATATAATAATCATAACTGAATTCAAATAAATACAATTTAAAATCCTCACAAATCGTTTTAAATTCTCTGATATTTTAAACATCCTAAAAATGGATTTATACAATTTTTTGGGAAAGGTAATAAATAAAATATTTTGTATATTTTAAGTGATTATTGGTTAAGTGATTTGTGTATAAATAATGTTATACTATTTAAAATTGTAAGTTCCAAATAATCCCCTTAATCTATAATTTTAAAACTATAAAATGCAATGCAAATATAAATCGTATAAGAATTTATCATAATATATCGAATATGCATAATATATAATCGATACATATAATAATAATACATACTATTAGATAATATATATCTTTACTACATCTAATACGGTTAAATATGAATCGACTTAATGTTATATTTAATGACCTCGTGTACAAAACGCAAAAGTAAAATCATCATTATAACTGAATTTCATAGTATACTCAATACGCAAATATGAAGTATCCGAATGCTGGGCTCTACATTATATTTTATTATCATTATAAATTGGATAGCTAAAAACAAAAATACGAGACAACAAAAGACAAAGTTTTGATTCATATAAAGTCTTAAGTCGATACTTTTTTGGAACCACTGATCTAGATAGTAAATTAAATATTAAACATACTCCCATTAGATTTGAATGGTAATTAGGTCAGATGCAAATAAAATGTACAGATGTGTTTTGCATTATGAATAATATATTCGTTGTTTTTTGTTGATTCATGATCAAACAACAAATCGCATACCTCAAGAATACACTAGCATGCTTAATGAATATATATTCATAAATTATAATAATAGAAATATTTCCATTTATGTAATCATCTAACAATGAGAGTAATTTGAATGCTGATTGCAGTACGTAATAAAATATAATGTATAATGAAAAATTATTTTTATTAAAAATCGATGTAAAGATAATAAAATTTAAGTTTTCTAGAATTTATCTTTCAACATGAATCGGACTGTAAAATAATAATAGAAATATAATAGTTTATTAATGAAAGTACGTAGTACACTGTACTTTTCGCGTTATTGATATTCGGTGTAATGACTAAACATTTACTAAACATTTACATAACGACAAGTAATTTTTAAATATGAAACACCAACATTCTTGAACAAAATATTAATATTTTTAAGGAATAAGATTTATGGTAGCTATGCTTTTTATGTAAATAATACCCATCAAAAAGCAGGCATGAAAAATATACATAAAAATTGATTACGTTTTCGAAAGTTTTTTTTAAAACAAATATATTATTAGTTTTCAAAATAATATATATAATAAAAATAAAATTGTTTTAATTTAAATCTTGTGAAATGTAATAAGTCAAATAATATCAATGTGAAAGTATCTACTCGTATTACATAAAATGTTCTATTGGTTATTTTCTATAGAGCTTTTATTTATATTTTTCACGCATTAGCTTTGATAACATTTTAAATACATTTATTTTAAAATATTTATATTATTAAAGTAAAATAAGTATATTTTAAAAATAAATCGAAGAACAATTGTTTAATAATATAGGTTTGTTTAACAATTTTACTTTTATAACTAATAGATGTTTAGTGAATATTAATATATATATAAGTATTTAATATAAACAATTGAAAGAAAAATATTTGTAATTAATTCTTTAAATTATAATTTTAAACTGATACAAAATTTCTATAAAGTATAGTAAGATTAGAAATGCAATATTATAAAAGCGAATATAAATGTATAAATATTATACATAATACATTATAAAGATATTGATAAATGGTAAGCATTTGAGTTGCTTTATTGACATGATCATACATTTATGTTGTTTTAGTATTTGAAATTTTAAAACGATGAATTAATTTTAAAAACATTATTTGGATAAATATAAAATTGTCATTAATTATTACGTTATTTACTTAAATATTTGTATAAATGTTTTTTTAAAATAGTAAGTGTGTTAAATATTTTTACGTTATACCTGAACAGTAAAATAAAAAATGAAAATAATAATCTATAATTAATGGTCCATTTATTTAAATTATGTCTTATTATAACTGACGTATATATAACCTATATATTGACAGAAAAAAAGTAGATATTTAAATAAAAATTTTAATTATAAACAATTAAACCAACCCGGAAATGACGCTTGTTTACATTGTTACACATTACACAAGTTAACATATTTTTTAGAAGCCTGCATTATAATGTGTTAATTAGTGTTCATATTTATAACGGTTTTTACGTTGAGGTATTTACTAATCAGCATACTTTTGTACATTTTTTTTAAGTTATCCGAATTAACTATTGTCTTATAAATGTAACGTCCAATGTTATGACTTAGATAACATGATTTAAATTATAAAGTGTACATTAAAATAAATAATTATATTAGTTTTTATTTCTATTATATATAATATTATTATATTATAAATTTATAAAACCACTTAAAGCTATATAAGCGTTCGTTTAACCGAGCTCATATTGTTCCATTAGTGGTAACATATATTGTTATACCTAAATTGTGTTCGTATTTTAATTATATAAAATGTAAAATGATTTCTTTCTTAGACATTTTTAAAATAACATAATGTATTAAAGTTATCTGAAAAGCTATGAAATTAATAAATAAGGAAATTAAAAGGTTTTTGTTTTGTGTACCTAAATTGCCTATATTTTTCGCCGTGTTACAAAAGTAACACAATTCATTATTTGAATAGTTTACATTAAAACATGAATAAATTAAAGTCAAATTATTATAATTTCTACTCGTAATCAACAAAACTATATACAATTCTTATAAATGTTTCCAAAGAAAAATTTAAGGATGAAATATTAAAACATGGTTGTAGTATTTCAATTGTTTAGCTTTGAAAAACTAATTGCAATATTATGTAATAAATAAATATATTTTATCGTTTTCTTTTTTTGACACATTAATAAATAAATTTAAATTTTGTGACTTTTAATTCTAAATTTTTTATTTTATAATGTGAATAAGTAAATTGTATATATTATATAATATACTATTGTTCTAAATATCTATACATTTTCATGGACGTCCTTCGATTTTCAGTTATATGGTATGTTCCAAAATGGAAATGTATCAATTACTCTTGTACTTTTTCATTAGAGTTATTTTTCCAATACTATAAGTAATTGACGTTTCAAGAAAATTATTAAAAAAATGTCTTATGTTTTTCTTTTGTTGTATGTCACACTAATTTTTTTTTTTTTTAACGGAGATATTTTTTCTTTGAAAGAAAGTTAATTAAAAACCAAAAGTGTTGATAATTGAAAAAAAACTCATGATGGATCAATTCGTACTAATTTTGTTTGGTTTGAAAATCAAAATGAATAGCACGTTTTATTTTATTGTTACTTTTTTTTTATTTATTATTTTTTTTTTGTGCATCGGGTTATAGAATGTACTGCTTACAAAATCGCTGTAGTATTATACTTAGTGACGTTTAATTTTTTACTACGTGACTACGATGATAACACTTCGATTTACTTTTAAACCACAGTATTTTTATTTTAAATCTTAAAAAGTAATATATTTTAATACTCATAATTTATGTATTTATAAAATAAGTAAATTTATATCGAGGAAATACAACTTAAATGTTCAGTGTAAGATTTATGTTACAGTAGAGTAACCTGCACATTCGAAATGTATGTATTTCGTCAACATTCAAATCATTATGTTTAGTATATCATTGTACCGGTGACATTTGAGACGTTTTATTGGATTGTCCATGTGTTTTTTGGAGACTAGCTTTAAGATGAGAAGATTGCAATTAGTTTAAAACTTGCCATAGTATCATTTAGTTTTCCAACGTTGTCTCGTCCAGCTGTGACATCGATCAAATTCTTAATCACGGAGACCGGGTTCACGAAGAGACGTGCATCTCACACATCGTACGTTTAATATATTTTATATTATAGATGCGCCCCAAAAATGTCTCAAAAGTTTTTCAAACTCGATTCAATATGCGCGACAGCGGATTATGCGTAAAATACATAAGATGTTCAAAAGTATCTAATATTTTTAAACACGGCACGTCTGAAAAATAACGATTTTCGTATATGTTGCACTCACAAGATTTTTATTATTAAATAAAACCGTCGATTTGGTGTGAAATGACAGCGTATTTTACAAAACTTGTCGAGTAAATGGTGTAATGATTTAAGTGCATAGTCATTTTTAACAACACCAAAAATAATTATACTTTTTCAATCATACATTGTACATACAAAAAGGGTGTTGGAATTAAATATATAATGTGACAATACCGACCGTCCATGGATTATTAAAAATCTTATTTAATAAGTGAACCAATAGCGCCGTTTAAAACCCAAAGGAACCTGCTGATTTTCTTTTACTTGATAAGATCGTGTCTATTTCACTGCCCATATGTAGGTACACATGATTTTTTTTTCTAACTTCGAAAAGTTTTGTGTCCGACTTTCTTCTATTTCATTAAACTACTTGCACGTTATCCAGACGAAAATATGGTGAATCTGCTGACAGTGCAATGTGCATGCAATTTTATATAAATATATTTTAGAGTTGTTTACGCAATTTTTGATTCCTAATAATAATAACAATAATACGATCGCGATGTCCCGTAAAACATGTTCCTATCGATTTCGACGGTTTCCATAGTAACGAAGTAATTCGCATTTTCACTGGGATTATTATCTGGTGCACACAGTGGCAGCAGCAGCACTATACATATAGATTCTCTCAACAACACATACTCGAGTTCAACCGACCGTGTATGTTTTAATCGACATATACCTATATGTATACACACACACACACACACACACACACACGCGTGCACTTGCGCGCTCGTGGATATGCTACATCATTGACACTCTATTATCTATTTCAATTATTATCTAATATTTGTATTTTACTGTTATCATCATTATAATACAATAAAATATTGTTCAACAAATGTGCGAACAATTGAAGTATATTTTCTTATTACTGGTATTATATAATACTCGATTAATATGTAATATAGGGAGTACTGTAAAATATATATGAAAATATATGGTATCATTAGTTATGAATACATATTTATATATATACTCGTGTGACGGGTGTGTGTCCGAGATTATGATAAGCAATTTCGGATCGCCTGATTGGCAGAATTTTTTTTGGGACAATCGTAGGTTTCTGCCATGTCCCGGGGAGGGGGATGGCAATTTCTCTCCAAAGGCAGTTGTTTCCTGTCCAATTAGAGAAGACTGCCCGTGGCCGGCCTCGAACCAGCGACGGTACGTATCGTAGCCGACGCATTAGTCCACTCAGCTACTCCGTCCCCCAGTTATGATTAATACTTATAATTAATGCATAAGATGGCCTCAGTATAGTGATCCTACATGTCAGTGACATTCTAATGACAAATATTATAATATACTACTCACAATCAATGAATTTGTGAGATTTTGTGTGTTGTTATACTTATGTAAATACATAGGTACATTCTCTAAACAGTGTAAACGAGAAAAAATGCATCTCTTTGTTTTTGTTTTTTTTAATTTACAACTAAAAAAAAAAAAAAACAATACAAAATATATTACAACAGCATTTTATGTCACTTTTATTATAAAACAATAAGAAAATATTAATAATAATTCAATTATTCGATCTATTTTAATTTTCTTCAACGCTGCACGAATACCGTCATCGGTTATTAACGCCACCATAATTTTATTTTCCCGAGCAAGTTCGATAATATTCTATTCGGTAAAAAGTCTTTTTAAGTAAATTGATCATGTTTATTAACAAAATTAAATAATTCATTTGCTTTGGTTTTCAAATGGTAATTCAAAAAAATATTATGTAATCCATATTCTTTATTCGTGTCGAAAATTATTGCTCTTTAGTGCACATATTAAGAAAAAAATTGGAGATTAAATAAAAAAAACAACTTTAACCTAAAATATAATCTTTGGAACTAAATAAAAATTAAAAACACCTTATTTAGCAATAGGTAATAGGCTTGAAATAAACTATACATATTTATTAACAATTTTTCAGATAACTATAATAATATAACAAGTTAATTTATTCATTATAAGCAATTGCAGCTTTCCAGATTAATACAAATTCAAATTATCTCTGAACGATAATTAATACTTAATTATACATCAGGCCCTGTTTTTTATTGAACTCCGACACAAAGTGTGTAGTCCGAAATCGGAAGTATGCAATACGGATTCAAGAAGTGTGTACTACTAAATACTATCAAATAAGACTACAGTAAGTTAGTAACTACGAAGGTTTTTTTCAGGAAGCCAGTTAAAATAAGATAGCTGATCAGGATTTAAATATATCTATTCAATTTTAAACTATATAACCCAAATTAAAATAAATAATTTTTCAATAGTTTTCAGATTTATACTAATTAGTATATATACATAAGTATATTTTCTGTTTAAACAATAGTAAATTGGTAGTTATCTAATTATAATATGCAATTTGATCAATAAAAAATAATTATTTCTAAAAATTATAATCAATGGAAATGGGGTAGAGGGGAGCTCTATATTATATCATTGTACATTATGTTATGAACACCTGAATATTATAATACGATTGTAATTATAAATTTTTATATAAATAAGCGGGTATTTGATTACACTGTAAACTGATTGTATGCGTGTTTCTATGTATTTTCTCATATAACTGTCTAAGGAATCTACCGAGATTCAAACGTTGAGACCGGTGACCAATTTGTATAAAGAACACGCCTGACACAATTCTTGGTCTTACAGAGCACTCGAGTTGTCAGAGCATTTCAGAGCATTATTATACTACATTTATAATACAGAGCATTTCAGAAATGTACTATATTATAATCATTACTGTACTTTGTCAGAGTTTCTCATATCAAATTTATAGTGAATTTAAAAATGAAAAAAACATTTATTTTTATTTGTAAATGGACATACGATTAAAAAATAAATAATACCAATTTTTATGAAAAATAGGAGCCGTTATACATATATTAATTTTTATAATGTTACGGTTTAAGACTGAATATTTTAATACATAAAATACAAATTAAACCTAAATAATTTTTACGATTTAACAAAACATATAGTTTTTAGGTTTATATCCTTTAATAAAATGTATGACTTCATTTCCTTGAATAATTATAATGAAAGTATCCAATAGTTACTATATAAATAATCAATGATTTATATTATAAATGTTTATTATAGAGTAATGTCAGTAATATATTTATATTACGATCGTTCTAAAATCTGTATATAATATTAGAAATATGTGAAAAAAATAATTCATATTGAAAAATAAATAATTGTTTAGTAGTTTAAACTAGAAAACAACTAATACCATTAAATAAATATATTTTAGAATCAAATTAAAAAGTATAGAAATCTCATTATAATAATTAATAACCATGACAAATTCCACTTCAGAATTATTTTTATAAAATATATAATATATATAATATATAAATATATTTGGTATTCAAATAAACAAATAGTTTATACATATAAATAAATAAATGTTCAACCTGGAGTAAAATTTGTAAAATACAACAGGTTACAACAATTAAAAATTCATCGTCAGGTATATACAAAGTCAATATAATTGTGACTCATATATAATATATAGTTAACATATTATGCCCCGTATGTTATAGAATGAATCATTATAGATATTTTCAATAAATTAGTTTCTAGAAATATTGACCAATAAACATATACGCCGTAAGAACAAACCTGTGAAAATACTAAAAAAAAAATTGGTTCCAAGATAATAATAAATATACAACAATTAAATCATTGTTAATTAAAATGTACTGTGCGGTAAATATTACCATCTAAATCGGTGAATACATGCGATGATTAACTCGCTATATTTCACGTTCATATTTACATAACCACAAGCCAGTAAGAATGCTTAGTGAATCATCACTTTTGTGTACAATATGTATAGCTATTATAAAATAATAATATCCGTTAGCTTAAAATATTGTTATAATACATTGTATGAAAATAATGGAATTCAAAAACGTTAATTTCGTACTAGATTATCCCAGTTTTTGGGCAACAAGTAAGTTACATCACTCTTAAAAGCAGTTGAAAATAAACTATCACAGCAATGTAATACTGTGTAACTACATAATATTACTCAACTCCCATCCCCCATTAAATATAGAATGTAGCATATAAGCAAAATATAATAATCAAAGCATATTAGTTTGTAAATAGCGATGACAAAACATTATAAATTGTATAATTATAGTAATGATAAATTATTATGTAACATAGTGAGGCAAATCAAAAATAAACCTTATTATTATAGGCTTAAGTATAAATATACAAGTATATAGTAAACAAGATAAATAAAAATGTTTATGACCAGATACCATTAACTTATAAAATCATATAAAATTATAGTTTGAATATCACTTTATGTATAATAATAATTGTTTCAGATCGTGAATTTAATACCTTTATAGTAAATATTATGTCCAATATAAATTTTTTATTAATTAAACAACATATTTCCATTTATCGTACATAGTTATTGTTACCTAAATTCAATAACCAATAATCACCTGATGTATGCAATAATCTTAAAAACCAATGCAATAGAATAGTTTTAGTACTAACTGAAACATCGTTCAAAGTAAGAGTATAATTTATTTCATTAAATCGGTCTACTTTTTAAATTATTAATTTGACTAAGAAACAATGAAACAATTTAAAATTCGTTACTTTTCAACGATAATGATTTTTTTTATGTCCTACGTATTTATATATATTTACTAGAAGTATTTCATTGTTTATTAATATTATGATAAACGTATGACAAAAAATAATTATTAAGTAACTATAATAAATTGTATTTGAAATATGTTCATTATTTTCTTGACGAATTAATATTAAAAAACAAAATAATATATGTTTATAAATTAAATCACATATTTATAACTAATCATAATGAACCCCATTGAATGAATTGATCAGTTAGTATTATATCATTAAGACTTAATATAATGTATGCTATACTTATTGATAAATACTTTTGATTTTTGTTAACAAACTTAAATTATCTCTATTTAGTGTTATAACTAATTATTAATCTATTAATCCTATGTGTTTTTTTTTATAAATATTTTAATACTAATTTTAATTTAGTAAAAAATTGTAGAGATTAAAGATCAAGGAGTAAAACTTTTAACTTTGTACTTTTTAATTTGTATATTTATTTATTCATAACAAAAATGGTTAAGTTTGTTCAGAAATTATGTTTCTACCGGGCAATTAATCATTTATACTTAATGGAACTTTTTGTAGATGCCATGGTTAAAAGTAAAACAGTAATTTGTATTTAAAATTATTTTCAAACATTATAAATTAATTATATTTTATTGAAAATGTACAAGTATTTACTATGAAATTATTATTACTTATAACTATCCAGCACTTTTTTGAAATAACTTATAAGTTATGATTGATAGTTATAAAGTTAAATTTACATTTCTCTTATAATTTTAAGTGTACAGAACCTAAAGATAAGTATACGCTGTGAATAATAGAACCCTTAAATGTTTAATTATAGTTTTTTAATAATGTAGGAAATTAAATTATTTTATAATTTACTTTATTATAAACAAAAAAAAATAATTCAGACGAATTGAGAAAAGTGTATTGTAACAATGAGGTATTTATTATAATATCATTTTTAAAATAGTATTTCATGAAAAAAAAAAACTCTTAAGAGATATAAATTTCAAAATGTACATAATATAAACAACAATAACATTAACTATTATATTAGACAATATCAAGTGGAATTTGTTCATATAATTCAGAGTACAAAAATAAATTATAGACTATACCTTCAAAATCAAAAGTAAAAGCATTTTATGCGATAATGGATACACGTTCGCACAGAAAATAAAAAAGTTTACTATTTTTCTTCCATCTTAAATGAATGTAAGTGCATAAGAAAAATAACAAAAGGAAGACCATATAAATAAGATCCTATCCAAAAGCTTGTATGGCTATAAAATGAAATGGTGATTTATTATTGTGAACGTATTGGTAAGAAATAATATTGAGTATCGAACGTACTATATATTTGAAAGCATGCAATGGGTAGTTAAAATCTACAGACCTATATAGACAAGGATATTAATGACGTCAAACGTGGCTATTTATTTGACGACTACTTCACGTCAAAAATGATATTGTTTTAAAAATATAAATTAGCTAATCACTCGGGGTATACTATCAAAATAAAGAAAGAAAATTCTATAAAATTATAGCTACAAACTATTATTTTTATTTTACTTGTACAGGTCATCTTGCAATCAGCAAAAATAATATTTTAAAGGAGAATGGATTGATGGCAAAACAATATATAAGAAAATATGATTAGAAACATTTTTTTATTTTAATCAATAATAACTATTATGTGTAAAGAAAAAAACTTTTGTTGGTACGCTATAACATTATGCCATAGAAAAATGCCATTAAAAGAAATAGTGTATTATTTATAGTACCATTTGGAAGCTCTTAGATTATAATTTATATATAAAATTAAAGTATAATTTATTAGGACGCATACTAAACAGTTTATTGTTAAATTGATAATTAAGATTTACAATTATAACGTGTTAAGTGTTAACAGATGTTATAAAGAAATATTTACTTATACTAAAAAACTATACTATAAATGCAGTACAGTATTTATTTTGTATTAATTTTATTATAATATATGGCAAAGATATCGCCACATTAAAGCATTTTCAAACTATTCAGCACGTCGTGTACAAAAACACATAGAAATGAAAACATAAGTAGATATAAAATAGTCTTATCTATTAAATATAAGTAAATATGTAATCATTACAAATACACGGGCTTATATCGACTCCGTCGAAAAAGTATTTTTACCTGTCAGAAATCTATTGATTGCACTGAATATTTTTATACATCGATTCCGCCGAAAATATATATACATGTAATATCACTATATACATATGACATTATACATACTATATATAATATATAGTATATATAAATCATATTTAGCACGACGGTATAGTAGCACGAAGCCAAGTAAGAAAAAGAACATATGCATTTTATAGAATAAATAAATTTATATTTGCGTTCACTATAAACGATTTCAAAGTTTATTTTAATTAAATAAAAATTTAAAATAAATTTATTGTACTTTTAAGCACCACAAGTCCACATAATAAAACGCACAAATGATTACATGACTATAATATTATAGACGTTACTAAAGTATGATTATGACGAGTAAATCTATAGTATTAATAATTTGTTGTATTGAACACGAAAAACGGAAATATAAAAACCCAACGATCTAATGGTTTCAATACAACTCTTAACTTTATTATTCCAATGATAATATATCAATCTTACTTACAATAAAATAATCAGTAAAAGTTTACTGCTGAGCTAATACTAAATTTTGTCAGGATCGCCGAAAATGAATGTATGCTGGAAACAATATTATGTATTTACAAAATCCGAAAATATTTTAATATTATAATCTATATGTTATATTAAAATATACATATATAACCATATATAAATCTTTGGTGGAATCGATGTATAAAAATATTCAGCTCAATCAATAAATACAGATGTTCGGCGGAATCGATAAACTCCCCAAATACACAATACCACCACGTTTAGTTTTAAAATTGTATTCTATGCCGTGACTTTTATATAATAATCAAATAATGTGTAAATTGTTTCAGATGTAACAAGATTAAGAACATAACAGAATATAAAAAAAATAACAAAATTATTATTTAAAATGAAGAGAACCAAACATTGTCAGATGTGTTCGCGTCACCTATCGTCATATTCTATTGGCATCGCGATATATTTAATTTGTGTGCAATGGATATCCATTGATTCTGTTTTTGGTACGTATTCGAAATTGCATTGAATTTTAGCACATTTAATCTCTATATAGGTTTATTATGCAAATTTCATCATGTACATGAATAATGGCGTTTTCGCAACAACACATATATTTGATCATGTAATAGATCGAATATAATAATAATTATCGTTATTCATCCCACACATACCAATTGTATATAGAATGTGTAATTGCTATTTCAATTCTCTATACATAAATATTACAAACATTATGATTACAAAGTTTTTGATTGCTTGCATGATACTCTAATGATTACAAAGTCGAGGAAAGCTTAAATATAGTAATACAACAAATACAATTTATATAATCTCACACCTAATGATATATTTTTCAGAAAATTTACTAGGGTAACGAATAATTAATAATTTTTGATATTTATTTTAAAAAATAACTCGCAAATAGATATTTTGTAAAAAGTTAAAGTTTTAGAAGTATCTACAATTTTCCTTCGATATTCTAAAATTAAAACTTATTACAATAAAAATGATTGAAAATTAATGTTTATAAATACAATAAATGTTGGATGATGGTTTGTGGATAATTATTATATTCATTATAATATAAATGATTATTAATTATTAAAATTAATTGAAATAAGACAGATATTCTAAATAATAAAAATATAATTTTCTTGGAATATCTAAAAGTATAAAATATAATGTTAATATATTTTTTAATATTAATAACATTTAAAATGTTAATACATATTAATTCTATTAATAGTTCATTCAATTTAATAGGACTGCGGTATAAAATAATAAGAAAAAAATTGAATATTCTAAAAATTTTAATGTTTATTAATTTATTAATTTAATCGACTTAAATGTTAAAAATTGCAATACAAATGTGAAAAATATGTTGTTTCATTAAAAAAGGTTTAGGTATTAGGTTTAGATTTATAGAATTAATAATAATCTTTATTTAGTGAAAACTATTTCAATTACAGTTATTTATAATAATACAATACCATTGTATACTATACATGAAATAATAATAAATGAACAAGTTTAATAAGTTAAGAATTTAGCTTAAACTAATATAATAAGTTTAATAATTGGTTTATAATAACAAAACATTAAACAAAATACAAAAGATTTATATAATAAATATATATATTAGAAATAAAGTGAAATAAATGAATGTATATATTAAAATGTATATATTTAGAGTTGAAAATAGATGAAACATTTAAATATAATTAATTCGTTCCAGCAATTGCTGAAATATAATAACAGAACCCTGATTCAGTGTCAGTTTGAATTAACTTCATAAAACTTGCAAACATCAATCAAAATGTTTATGCACTCCTAATGCATTAACTTTTTAAATCCAGGGGTCGGTATAATGTAGTAATCGTGTAGGTCGTGCACAATGTTTCATTCCAGCTATAATGTAAAAAATTCATGTGACGACCAATTCTCGCATTATTTGTGTGCCGCCGTCCGATTGCATTAAATCGTTCCCTCTCCAAGGCCTATTGCATTGGGAATGAATATCGTCCGCACACGTGTTTCCTCATCGAGAGGAAGTTTTATCACCGAATAACCGAATTAAGTGATGTTAATGTATAACTATTGGTGAACATATTGTTTTCCTAGATACTTACATAATAAACTAAATTAATTTTTTTTTTAAACTAGGGTCAATATCATGTATTAAATGTTAAAATAAAAATTAAAAGTCAATTATATTATAATTTGAATATAAAAAAATAATAATAAATAATAGGATAGGTTACGATATTTTTGACTCATGCATGAAACCCATGCTAATGTCAAATTATATTATTGACTTAAATTTAAAGATAATAACTTATAACTAAAATATAAAGTAATTTAATTGTTTTTGAAAAATATGTTGATTATCATTTATCACATAAATATATATATATAATTTATATAAATTAAAAATATTAAATTTATAATTACTATATTATGTCATAGTTACCCCACATAATATTATCCCATGCAATTCTTAAAAAAATATATTAAAAATTACATATATTCATGGAAAGCAATAAAACATTTTTCAAAACATATTGTCATATAATCTTATACGCTAATAAAAAATAAATAATAATAAAATATTTTTGTGAAATCAATGCAAAAATTTCAATTTATAGGAAGTGATAACTAAGTTTTAGACAATAATGACACAAACTGAATCATATAGAAAAACAATTCATTTTTCATTAAAAATTCATATTTTAAAATTTTTATTTCTATATGATTTATTATAATTAATCGAAATTGTATAAATTATAATAAACATTTTATTTAAAATTAATTAAATTATTTTAAATGTATGCTGTCAAGAATATTATGAATCTTCGAAAAACTTTCTCATAAGCGTTATGGAAACTTTCTAAAACATGTCTCTTAGATGAATTTCTTTTTAAAATATTCACAAATATTTTAAAAATGGTAGTGAAATATTCTGAAAATTAACAGAAATTATAAAAGTTCTCGTTGTTCAAAGTGAACAAAAAACAAAAAGAATTGTAAACGACAATTACTTTCAAAAATATAATTTGATTTAACAAAACTAAACACCGATATCATAAGTACTGAAATGGGATAATATTTTGTTAGTAGTTTTCTTAAATTATATTTTTATAATAAAAATACTATAAAAACTAGAATAAAAATAAATTTAAACGTATATAAATGTTAATTACCCAAACTCATCTATAAGAATTTACACAAATAATAATATACGTATTTCAATTTATACCCAAAAACTCATAGTTAATCTGCGAACGAATTTTTACCAGTTTACTTGAAATACTTTTCATATATTTTATTAATTCCCTTGAATTATATAATATGTGTATATTTATTTATCCACAAAAGCACCTAACAACGGTAATATATTACGCAGTGTTATTGATCGTTAAACAGTGAAATAAATTGTAGACAGTTCTATAAAACTATCAGCAATATAATAATACATTAGTACATATGTCCATAATGTTGTATGTGCAAATAATGCATATGTACAATCGGATATTATATCGTCCATTATTATTTCATCAAATTTGTGTGTGTAATGACCAGGCACTTACATATATGTATATATGTATGTATGTACGTATAGAAACGCGTCACTCTATTTTTCGATGGATTGAATTCTTAATTCGGTAACAAAATCAAAACGTACTTGTTTCCATACTAATAATGTGATATATTTGCTCTAAAACGTACTTGTATAGTAATTATTTTAAAACTATCGAAACAAATTGGTGGTCTGTTCTTAAATCGATTGAAAAAACTGGTCATATTACCTTATTTAATACTAATTTTCTATCAAAGGTTATATATTTGATAGCAGGACTTGCTATATTTTTGATTTTCGAATATTGATTGAAGATCGTAAATATTATTTCTAGATAGATTTTTTGTTTATCGAGTCGCTTATTCCTGAAAAAAGAACTGCTAACATTAAAAACGTCAATCTAAAATTCAATGGGCGTTATGAAGAGTACCGATTTAACTTTTACAACGAATAAATTAAAACGTAATGTAAACAAACCAAACCGTACATACGGCAGACGTAACAATATTTTATCGCAACGTCCGTTTTACATTGCTACGTGTTGTGGCGAACATCAATTTCTTATTGAACTTAATTTTTATTTTTTTCGTTTACAGTTAACGCAGCCGTCGCTGCCGGGTCAGTGATCGGGGACAAAGTAACATTGCCGTCGAGGAACGATGCGACCAACCCGTTGAAGGAGCCGACGCCCAGCACGTTGCAGGGAACATTTTTGGGCAGCAACTTGACGGACGCCAACAACGGTAGTACTAGCACGCCGCCGGCGGACGCGCAGCGACGGCAGGGTGAGGACGAGACGTTCGTTGCGTCTACGACCGCGGCCGCCGCAGCCGCCGAGGCAGTATGGAACGCACGGACCGCGGCGGTGGCCACGCTGCCGGTGGACCAGCGAAACGAGTCGGTGACAGTCATCAAGTCGGATCCGGCCACCACTAACCGGCCTTTGGAGTCGTGGGAGAACGTTGTGCACACAAACACCGAGCAACCGTCGTCGTCGCAATCACCGGTAACATCCACGACCGATCACTACTCGGTCGCCGAAACGACGACAACAACGAACAACGGGAACCGTGGATCCGACTTGAGCAACAACAATATCATGGCCAAAATGCTGAAGAGCTGGTTCAACCATAAAGACGACACTGCTTCCTCGGCCAAGCGTTATTACAAGCTGGCCGCCGAATACCTGCAAAAGAACGGTGACGGTAGACAATTGTCCAAAATAGTATCGTCATCGTCTTCGTCGTCGTCGAAAGCAGAGAGTATGGCCGTCGTGGGGGGAAACAAGAACCTTTTCGAACGGTGGGACGAGGCGAGTGAAGAACAGGAACGCGTGCTGGAGGACGCCATGCGATCCGAGAGTACCGGTACGGACATTAGTGGCGGGGACAGCGATGGTGTTGGATCACCATCGTCGTCGTCGTCGTCCGTTCTAGCCGCAGATCAAAACACCCCAAGCCGGTGGTTCGTGTTGCTATTGTCTGGCAACTCGACTGTGGCTCAGATGCGGCGCACCGACTTTGCAAAGTACCTTAAGCTGAACCTCGCGGCCAGGTTGTCATTAGAATACGACGAGGTCAAGATCAACCGCGTGCTAGTCGTGCCTCCACGTCTCATGGTCAACGTCAGCGTGGTGCCCGTCCCCGAACGCGCTCCGGTCGCGGCCGCCGCAGCAGCATCAGCCGCAACTGCCGCTGTGTCTCCGTCGTCCTCATCATCCTCATCTTCTTCGCCCAGGTCGTCGTCGACTTCCGTTGCGGACGCCTCCGATCGGGTGGCCGAAGATGATGATCCGTTGCACAACCTAGTCGAGACTAACGCCACGTTGATGGAACTGTCCGGAGAGGAATATCGGGTCAGTGAAATAATTAAGTGAAATTCGTATTAATGTAACACTGCGTCCACCCGATTGACGGTAAACGATGATTATTCAATGTGTATGTAAGTTTCAGCGAACACCAATTTGAAAATAGCTGGCAGATAAATATATATTTTATAGTTAATTAAATTATCGAGCACACGTAATGCTTATGATAATTAAAGATTAAAGACAAATCAGATGAAGTACAAAAATATCTATCATCAGTTACAGCATTATGATAATGTCACAGTATAGTGATAATATTATAAAGCTAATGAATTTCAAATTGTAAACGTAATATTATTTTTTGTGGATCACAATAACAAATATTGTTGACTGTAAGTTTTTAAAGGATTTTAAGCCGACATTATAATATGCAAATTAACTATAAGTTAAATAATATTATATTTAATAATATACACACACAATAACACAATAACATATAGTATCATTGTTAACCGCAGTAATCAGAAATCAATGTCTGATTTAAAAATTTGTCCCGATCACGCGTTAAATAAATTAATGATGAATTTTTCGTATCTTAGTTTATAATAACTACCACAAGGTATCATTAAAATTATAAAGCATATAGGTTAGATAATACTTCCCTAAGATTTTAATTGACATTTTTGACATTTTGTATTGACTATTTATGTTCTAACTAAACCATTAGAAAAATCATAATGGCCGGAATAAAAGAGCTGTTCATACACAATACAACCGGGTACTATAAATTAAACTAATTAATTTAATACTATGTGTATTACTTTATATCCTGTATTGTAAAAAATCTTTATCAGAATTAGATTTTTTTTTTCTAATTCTATCGTCCGATGCTCGAATAATTTTTGTAAATGACAATGTAACCGAAGAGCCTAGTTTTTTTTGATTGACTCAAATGGTAGTACGTGGCTAATGATTTGTAGTATATCATAATATTTGGTATGGCATATCTGATCAATACTTTTCGTTTGTGGCAGCAGCCTTTTTGATAGTGTTACTTTTTTTTTTTAACGTAAACTTTAATAATATCAATTGCTGAACTTTTCCATTGTTGAATTATTTCACGATTTTTTCAGCTGCCTTTTTTGAGCTATGTAATGCTTAAGCTTAACATTTATGTGTTATTAAATACCACATTAAACCTTACTGAAAATGTATAATGTTTTAATTCAAAAACCGTCAGTATTTATAGTGAGGATCCATCATACGTGAATTTCAAAATTACATTTATAACAAAATTAAAACTAATGGAAAATACTGCAAATTAAACTTAACGAGCAAACAAAAATATATACAAATATACATTTTGTAATTGTATAATTACAGAAAACAAAAAAATGAATAGAGTGATATTAAAAACAGTCAACAAGTTCATAAAAAAAAAAATTGATTTTGTAGATATATACGAGTATATATTGTATTAGTAGACAAATTATAAAAGTATTGTGGTTAAATAATTAACAGCAATATTTTTATTGGGTCGATAACGTAAGATTAAAAAGTTAGTTTCCATTGTAAACCAAAGCGTTCCCGACTATAATTAAAATAATCATAATGATTAAATTAATATTACATTCATTGATTCATAAGGAAATTAGTTATTAAGTATGCTTCATGTTATATTATCTGCAAATATTTCGGATTATTTTTGCGGTAGGTATTAAACTTTCCACCACTCACTGCCGTCAACGAAATGTACTCTTCACAGTTTTACCGTTGCGTTATTAATTGAAAAACCATCGTCAAACTCTAAATCAAATGCACACAATTCATTCTCGTTTACATAGGTATAGTACACAGCACGCATAATGCACGACGATCTAACAAGATCAGAATTTGTCAAGCGTTTTTCATCCGTACACAAGCATTGTAATGCTTTGCCGAGTTTGAAATCAGCCGGTGCGACCTACTTTAGAAAACGGTCTGTTTCCCTTCCTTAATGTGAAAACGCATTATTTCGCTGTGTCACTCGCTGCTTTCGGGATCATACTTCATGTCACTGGCACTGATGTTGCTGACAAAAACAAGAGAGCAAATTGATAAAGACCGCTAATGCACGCCAGGAGTGTTTGATGGAAATCAAATGAGAATAAGGCAAAAGCACTGCAAAATATTTATTTATTTTTTTTCGTTTAAAAGAGGTATTAATAATAAAGTATTAAGAATCGCTCTATTTTTTCCCAGCGGAGCATTTTTCTTTTCGCGATGATATACTTAAATATAAAATATTCAACTTCAGCCTGTTTAATTCGATTAAATATTTTTAAGATGTCTTAAGATTTCTCAGATAAGTTTATTTCAAATATTTTCATCAAATTATACAGGATGTAGGAGATCTGTAAAAATGTAATCCAATTTAAAATCAAAGCCAACAATAAAAAATAATGTAGCGTTGGTTTACAATTTGATCATACGCCTATTAATGAATAACTGAAACAGTTTAACTAATTCATTTAAAATAATTTCTCTATATTGAGTAGTACATGTCCTACAGAGTTTCACAATCTGAATTATTTTTCAAGTAATAATCTAGTTTCAAAGTGAATAAAATACATATTTCGTGCAATTTTTAATTGTGAAGACCGTTTATTAATATTATAGAAAATCAATACTGTATATAATAAAATTACCAAATGCAAATTAACAATTTGTGTCTAAAAACAAAACTAAGCCAGATAAAAAATACAAAACTTGAGTACCTAGTAAATAGAGGGACAATTGTATTATTACATGTTGCATAATAGAAATACTATAAATAAAAAACTATTTTTTTTTTTTAATAGTTTAAAATCCATTAAAACGTATTAGTAGGTATATGACAAGATTAATTACCTATTTTATTTCTCCTCATTGACGAATTTATTAATATGGTTTTAAAATTTTAATTCACCGTTAAAAGTTTTATAAACAATTTACAAAATAGGCTATTTTAAATTATAATTTAATACACATACACAACAAACATAAAAAAAAATTGCACTTCAAATTATCTAGGTGCAAAAAAGTTAAATATGCACGATAAAAAAAAAGTAATTTTATGTCTGATGGCAAATAAATGTTTCTCAGATTTCAATTTTATGCTAATGCAAAAAAAAAAATGCGAAATATACTCTGTAATGCATTTTCAGTAAACGCATTAAACGAAAAGCAAAAGAAAAAAAGTTGCGTTAAAATGTATTTGCGTAAAAAAAATATTCTTCGTTGATTCTAATTTGTTACGCTTCAAGAATAATTTCCAATTTAAACTATTCTTGCTTCAAATTTGAAGCTTAAGTACGTAGATGTAGTAAGTATATAAGCATCAGCTAACATCAAAATAAATCATATGCTACAGATATATTATATACACACATTGTGATTTTAATTTTTTTTTTTTTTTTTAATTTTTTTAATAAACATTGAAAGATTTGTTAATTTAAAAAATAAAATTGAATTTCAATTACAATTAATTTTAAACTTAAATTGAAAAAAAAATCAAATATCCTTGCGTTGTCCATCCAATTTTACATTCGACATGAGAGATGTATGATTTCAAAATAACGGGGCCACAGCGCACACTGCTAGAATTTCACTTGCTGTTTTGCGACAATTATTTCCTGGACGATTATTCTCTCTGATGGGTGACATAGGCTGGTTAGTATGCTCCCCCGATTTAAGCACGTTTGACTTTTTCCTCTGGGACTACCTTAAGGATAAGGTTTTCAGATATCGCCCTCATACTAGAGGTGGGAATTTTCGGTCACATGAATGATTCGTTCATTTTGATTCGGTCAGTCGCGACCGACCCACCTCTACCCCATATCATAGAAGACCTAAAAGAAAAAAATCATGCAGGAAATCGTGGCCATACTTATCGGAACGTGTCGAAAATCGTACGTGAACTCCAGAGAACGTCTAGAACAGTGTAATAATGCTGACGGCTATCATAATAAAAATATTATTTAAAAATATAATTTTAAAAATGAGATTTTTTACTGATTTTTAAAAATACAAATCGTTTTCATATAAGTTTAACTGTTCGTTATTTATTGCTCTTCAAAAATCGTCACTCGACTGTGCCGCATCCTGTATAATTAAATATTACAGCAAAATTATTTATTATAATTATTTATTTGTGCAGGCTTGACTGCTGTGGTATATCGAGTTGCACAGTATATTTTTGGATCGACATTTACATCTATTATCTGTATTATAACCTGTTCCGTATGATAAGCTAAATTGTATGTACAACACATTGTTTAGTATTAACAACTTTTATCACATAGGTAGGTACATTTTTAGCTAATTTATTGATTGTGCAACTAGGTGCACGTGTCAAGGTCTTCTATGATCATGATTTTTATTAAAGTCAAAATGAAAATTCTCAAAGTCGATCACAATTGAAAAGCCTGTAGATAGTAGCTAATATACTTAAATAATAACTATTATTATTATTATTATATAAGAGTATAGAGCAAGGGAAATAAATATTAAACTGCTATCTATAATCTTACTGCCTAAAAAAGTTTTACCGGTATTCGTATGTTTACCGTAATATATACATACTTGACGTTAAATTTTACATAACACGCAAATTTTATAATATTTTGATTAAATATTGTATGTCATTTGGGTCACGCGTAATATATTAATACAGGGTGCATTACATTTCTAATTTTTCTGCATAGCAATCTTAGCTAACGCTGTTAACACTGAAATATTTATAAACCATGTAATTTGTTCTCGGTGCACCCACTCGCTACGGGCAGGTGGAGAGGTTCATGTCACTGAAATCGCAAAAACCACAATCGATGGAGGAATCAGCGGTCGTGGTGAGCAACCGGCACGCAGATATCGACTTCTTCATATACGCGACGGTGGGTCCGCTGTGCTTCGTCGTCGTGCTCGGGTTCCTATTGTTAACGCTGTACAAATATGTGCGCAAGCACCCGGTTCAGTGGCCATGGAAACGCAAGTTGAGGCAGCCGTCCTTCTGGCCGGGTGGCGATCACCAGCATCGTCACCGCCGGATGACGGAAGAATGCTGTAGCGGCGACGGCGGCGGTAAAAGCGACGTCCCGTTGTCTGCGGACGCGATGCACAGTGGTACGATAAACGTCATCTACTCGGGCGAGTTCGAGCAGAGCCAACAGCAGCAGCTGTCAGGCTCGTGGTTGGACGACGCTAGCTTCGTGCCCGATGACAGCTTGGACCGGATACGCACGCCAACGCTGTTGCGCACGGCCACGCCGCCGGCGGCTAAGAACAAGACGTTCACGGACATGCTACAACAGTGCAGCGACGGAGGTGTCGGCAGTGTCGGCATCGTTGATGACGATCACCAACGACACCACTATCATCACGGCTCGTCACGTGGCGTCCAGTGCTCCGCGGTGGCCGCGAGCTCCGTCCACGCGCAAAGCCCGCGACTCAGCCGGGACAACAAACTGCGCATACTGGGATGCAAACAGTCTTGCTTGTTACTGCCGGCCGTCCAGCCGGCCACGGCCGATGACAACACGCCGACGCCGCAGTCGCAGCCACCGCCACCGCCACCGCCGAGCCAATCGAAGACGGCACGTGGAGACGACTACGGTGGCCGACCCTAAGGGAGTACACTCGATGCGCATATAACAGGGTGTCTAGAGAGCTGGTTTGAAAGCGTGAAAACGTCGATTTGTTTTTATATTTACGAAATATAATATTATACCGTTTGTCGATGTATAATATAAAACGTTTGCAGACTACAGCACCCACAGTGTACGAAAATACGGCGTTGAATTACACCGTGTTCTACGTAAATACGACAAATCCAATAATGATCGCAGTGCAATGCTACGTTATGCATTTTAAAATAAACAAAGTGCCAGAAACGAATCAGAGCGTCCGACGTGACTGATACAACCGTTTTTATCGGACGCCCTTAGTCGTATGCGTTGAAAAACAAGATAGCTAGTTTTTGATCGCATAACGCTATGCGATTTTCTCGTACCTATTATTATATTACCTATTATTTAATATTATTACATACATTACATACATTTTATACGTCTTTATTTACTTTAATTACTTTAGGCTGCTATATTATTTTAATATTTTATTTTATTGTTTTTGATAATGGAATTATTAACATAGGAAGTGCAAAAAAAAAAAGAAAAAATAATGTGTTGCGGAATAAATGTAGCAAAAAGGTATAAGGATAGGATTTTCTCGATCAAAAGCATTTTTTTTCGTAGTGTTGAAGGCATGGTTAATGTTTAATTAGGTGAATAATTTATGATTGAACTTTAATTTAATTGCGCAAAATAGGTACCAGTTTACAAAAAAAAAAAAAATACTAGTAGTAATATGTACAGTGTAGCATGTAACTATAAAACCGCCACATGACCGTTCTTCGATATTCCGATGAGTATGATTTCACGTTAGCTACGTGTGCGATCGTTGTAATATCGAATAACCAAATCGCATCAAATTAGACGAATCGTATTGCCATTATGGAATTTGTTGTATTTACATAGGACACGACTTTACTTTTATTGCAGTGTTTGTTATCATACTAAGTACAAAAAAAACGAAAAATATTATAAAAAAAAAAAATGTTTAAAAATAAGTGAATTTAGCTGTTTTCTATACGAAAATATATAGTTTATATAGTGTATATATTATTACGTATACATAAAATACAACCCAAACACACACACACACACATACACACACACACACACACACACCTCTAAATTTTATAAATTCGGTTATTACATTTTTGTTATTTAAAAACATATATATAATAAATAAATAGTTACCCGTACGCTCGAGTAATAAATATCAGTTGAAAATGCGAGATGGATATACATGTATAGGTTTACGGATAAAGTGCTTTGCGACTCCGTCGCATAAAATATTTTATATAAAACGTAATTTTATAGCTTGCCAAGATCATTGGTGTATTGTTATTCTACTATTATTATTAGAGGTACCTACGACGTGGAAAAAAGAAACATAATAATAAAAATAACGTTATGAAAATGTTTCACGTTCAATTTCGGCCGTTTACGCGTATGTACTTCGTTTTGTTAAAGTACGATCATGCTATTATAACAGTATAGTATAAATTTATATGCATGTATATTCTATAATATACACGTTCGATTTGTCTTGATTTGTAGCAACTTATTATTATCGTTCCGACCACAATAATACGTCTATTCTTCGAAGTCAGTACGTTTTGTTTTGGTCGTTAAATAGTTACTCTCGCCTTACACGTACACTACTGTTATAGTATGAATACTACAAATATATAAATAATAACATACTTGCATGAATGTATAAGTAAATTATGATGTATGCCTATATTTTAATATAGATATCGTATCTTCATAATAAACGAAAAACACATAAAATCATGCAAACATAGTACACATAAAAGTAGTTGTGTTTGCACGATTTGTGTACTTGCCAATGTTATCTATAGGGTTTTATACTATAAACTATTTTCATTTTAGTCATACATCAACAAAAGACAATATTATAATACATAGTTGTAAAATAAAAATAAAAATAAAAATTAATTAAATTAATTTTTTCAGAGTTCTTCGTTGTGCACTGCAGTGCACACGTGTGTATGAATATCAGTTGTATAGTGCTGTGGTTATTCGTTAATATTGATGTTGCGATCGAGATGCGTGTCCGGCGTCTCTAGCTCTCAGATAGGTAATTACCCGGGGTCTTGGCCACTAAATTATACATCTGCAAATAAACCACGAGTGCTAACGGGTTAAAAAAACATACTACTTACCGTTATACCCGATCAACTACTCACTACCAGGAGTACATAATAAAAAAAGTGAACAAATCGATAATAATAATAAATTAATATGATAATTAATGTTTTTGTAACGTGATATACACAATATTTATCAAAACATCATGCTGAATACACTTCAAAATTATTTGAACAAAACAATAAAAAATATAACAAAAATAATGTGAAACTTTTTACAAAATATTTGTATTTTAATCTGTAAAATATAACTAAATTTGTGTTTTATTAACATAGTGCTAAACACAATATAGTTATTACTACACATTAAACTAAGTATAATACATTGACTAAATTTATTTCTATCGATAAGAAAACAAATTACACTTTTTTAATTCCTGGGTATTTAACTATTTACTTATAACGTATTTGTGGTAATTAATAATTGGAATACTTTTTATTCCTATTTCAGCCGTACATAGAATAAAGTAGTACATTTAATGATATCCGTATTTTAATATATTATTATATATCTACACTATCGAATAATCGATTTTTTTTTTTTGTATTTGTGTAATATGTGTATAAGAATAATTATTTCAGTCTTTTCATTTAATAAATTTTTGTGTTGTAAATTGTATGTGATTCGATTTATTAATTAATGCTAAAGAAATAAAAAATTAATTATATGTAATATAAGAATATAAAAATATTAAAATAATTGTAGTTCAGAGCTAAATTATTTGAATGTCATATATCCTGTATGTCAAAAATAAGTTTTAAAAAATAGAAATTTTCATCTTATGACTATATTAGATCAGTAGAAGACGATTTTTATCATAAAATATTGTATGTGTCTTCCTTATTCTTTCTGTTGTATAACAAAGTTTATAATCTTTACTTTTCATATAGTGTATTTTATTTTCGTGGTCCTGTTTTACATTTATATTTTGTAGTTTTAATGTTATATAGAAATAATTATGTGTATCCGAACGATATTAAAAAAAAATATTATATGTTTTCATCTATGTTCCATGTTATTTTAATTTTTAAAATTCTATTAGTAAATTCTATTTTAAATTTATACATGTTTCGTAAGCCTTTTACATTTATATAGTTAATTTTTTTTCGCAGAAAATGAACGGCAATGTATTTAACTTATATAATTAATAAAATCAAACTTAATTTTACAAAATGTATGCGTTTGTACTCAATTGTCTATATTTAGTTATTATCAGCACTCACACCGTAAACAATGTTATAATTTTTACAAACATTTTATTTTGGCTTGAATCTAGTGTCCACTACATGATCCACAAAAATAAAATACTTATTATTTTGAAACCATTAGTTTAGTATAGATTATAGTCAACAATATGAAATTTAGTACGTTTTATAGCGGAGTTTAGTATATCAAAAATTAAATGTCGCAGTAATGCATTGGTTAATACATAATTATATATTTTATTATGATTACATTTAACTGAAAAACATCGATTTGGTAGAAATTATAAAAACCGTATCGATAATATCAATGGATTTTTCTTTGATGTAAAGAATATAATATTATTTTACAAATTTGACAATTCATCATACCATATTTAATACTGATTATTTATATATTTTTTAACACAAAAAATGTTTGAGCTTTTTATGCGAAATTTATTTGTAAACACGTATTATACTTCTACTTTCCAGCAATAATTTATGTCCTATATAAAAAAACACCAAATGTGTTTTACTAAACAATTCTCGTAGAAATCAATTTAAACAGTTTAACAAATATTTTCCAAAAATTTAAAACCCTAGTAAATATTATTTTATCATTTTGTGTATTTTAATGTATTTATTCCACTTCACGATCATATTTTTTTCGATGTAGTATATAATAAAAATAAAAACGAAGATGTCTAGAGTACGAAGATTGCTTGGTAGCTACGATATGACAGCATTCCACGAAGAACCCTAACTGATCATAAGCCAAGATTCAAGATAAACTACATATATACAGCACGTGCTATACATAAGTAATCTAAGCACACACATATCCAGTACTTACTACTGCTGTTACTACTTACCACTATTTACATAATAATAACTAATAACACAGCAAAACACGTATACGTAACAATCACATTGTGAAAAAATTATCAAATACTATGTTATGTAGACCACCAGACACGTGTAAGTATGTGAATGCTGAATACGTTGCAGTATCTATTAGTCACACTCTCATACTACACTTTTAATAAATAATTGTACGTCAAAATATAATAGTAATACCTTTTCGTAAAAGCTTTTAAATATACGAATTATAATATTGTATATTTATCTTAAGCACATTTAAGAAGATTTAAGAGCATCAGAAGGTTTCGGTATAGAAGTAGGTGTGCACCAGGGGTCAGCTCTAAGCCCCTACCTGTTCTCAGTGGTAATGGATGAGGTTTCAAAGGAGATACAGGGTGAGATACCATGGTGTATGATGTTTGCGGATGATATAGTTCTGATAGGAGAAAACCTAGAAGTTGTCAATAATAGGGTAAATGAGTGGAGGTTAGCCCTCGAAGAAAAGGGATTGAGAATTAGTAGAAATAAAACTGAGTATATTGAGTATGATTTTGGACAAAAAGACCAAGAAGTTGAAGGAATGAGGAGACAACTGACAATAGATGGTGATATGATAGGTGAAGTTGAGAGCTTTAAATATTTAGGATCTTTTGTTCAAAAGGACGGGGGCTTTGACATGGATGTAAAACATAGGATTAAGTGTGGGTGGATGAAATGGAGAGAAGCATCGGGCGTGTTATGCGATAAGAGAATTCCAATTAGGCTGAAAGGTAAATTTTATAAAAGTGTAGTGAGACCAACTATGCTGTATGGTTCAGAGTGTTGGGCGGTTAACAGGAGAATAGAACAAAGTATGAGTGTCGCGGAAATGAGAATGCTTAGATGGTTGAGTGGAGTGACAAGAGAAGATAGAATAAGGAATGAATACGTGAGAGGTAGTGTTGGTGTAGCGCCAATTGTGGACAAGATGAGAGAAAATAGACTGAGATGGTTTGGGCATGTGATGAGGCGAGAGGAAACGAATGCAGTAAGAGTGGTTATGAAGATGGACGTTGAAGGGAAAAGAGGAAGAGGAAGACCAAAAAAGAGATGGTTGGAGACTTTGGAGAATGACATGAGGGCTGTCGGTGTGTGCAGAGGAGATGTGATTGACCGAGTAAAGTGGAGGTGTAGGACAAGGGTGGCCGACCCCAAATAGTTGGGAGGAAGGCGAAGCAAAAGAAGAAGACATTTGCGAGATATTAAATATATTATATTATAGAAGTCTCAATGGAACACGTGTTTTTTGCACTTATGTATCTATGTCACTAATACACGGATACATATTTTGGAGAAACACGTAGTTCATGTGACATGTGAATTTCATGATAACACTCATGTGAATTTACACAATATGTGAATTCCGTTATTTATATTCACGTGATCCGTAATAAAACTTTTTTTTATGAATCTATAACAATTTACATAAATCATTATTCTACAATCTTTAAATAATTTTTCATCGTTCACAACAACATGAAGGTATTAAAATTTTATCAGAAATATTAAACCTTTCAAAATTGATTTACCTTTTATTTATTACAAAATCAGGATAAATTAGTTATTGCTTTTTTAGAAACAAAGTTTAAGATCTTATTGCTCATGTATTTTTATATGTACCAAAACCTAAATTTTATAAGTTTTCGCTAATTGTAAAAACTTAAATATATTCAAACACATATATAATAGCTTTAATATATTTACATTCATTATTTAAAAATTAAGGTTAAAAAACAAAAGATTATAAAATATCAAATTTAAAATAAAAAAAAAAAAGAACCGGATGGGCCTCGCTCTGCTGTACAGTTAGGGGTGGAGTGCACCTCGCTTATAGGATAGGTCATAATTATAATGGATTTGTTAAATTTGAATGCAATGATAGATATCATTGTATACGAATAACGATTCTGAACGGAGTTCATATGTTAGTCTAGAATATAATACAATGTTATTTATAAATATTATATAAGTATATTTTATTTTTAAACGAAAAATTTAGAAAAACCGAAAATTTAAATTGTCTATAAATAAGTCAAAATATGTCAAAATACTTTGAAATCTTAACCATGTATAGAGAACGTCAATATAAAGATTTGGTGAAAATTTCAAGTTGTTGCGGTTTTTCGTTTTTGAGTTAGGGCATTTTAAAAAAACCGATATCATTTGTCAGTCTAGAACATTCTACATTATATTATATTTTACATGTAATTTTATGTCAATATTCGATGTTCAAACGCTTATAAAAAAAAATTGTGCCTATGGATTTTAATAATTTTTGAATGACATTAAGAACTACTTCTGTGGAATCTTCGATTAAATTTTCAAGTATTTTGTAGAAGCCAAATTTTTTTTATCACCGATTATAAAAAAAAAATGTAAAAAAATCGAATATTTTAAATGCCTATAAGTGGCTTAAAAATCAATATAATATTTTGAAAAAAATATGACATAAAGGAAATACCAATCTTAACAGCTGGTAGAAATTTCAAAAATCTGCGACTTATACTTTTTGAATTATAAAAAATATTTAAAATCGTTTGAGAATAAATCGCTATTTTATGCAATTTCGTAAATATTTAAATTTCAAACAGTCATAAAATTTTTTCCTCTATTTCCGGTAGAAATTTTTTTAAAGATTTTTGAAGAGTAGCTTATACATAACCTCGTGTTAAAATTTTGAACCTTAAGTATGAACAGAAAAAATTTTATGAATTTTTATCTACAAAATAACTTGCAAATTATCGTGATTTTTACATATTTCGTATAAATTGTAACTTTGAGCACTTATAAAAAAAAATTGTGACTTACGATTTTAGATTTTTTTTTATCAGTTAAGGAACAACTTATAAGAAACCTTGTATTAAATTTTCAAGATTTTCTAGGCGGCCAAAAAAATTTTATTGTTATTTAAAAAAAAAATACTTAAAAATATTGAAAATTTCAATTGTCTATAAATAGCTTAATAAAAGTCAAAATACTTTGAAAATTTAATGGTGTATAGAGAACGCTAATCTAAACATTTGGTGAAAATTTCAAGTATTTACATCGATTAGTTTTTGAGTTATAGCAAAATAAAAAATTTGATTATGTCAAAAACTGGTTTTGCGTAAAAACTCCCGTTTTTCCCAAATTTTTTTTATGGTTTTTCCCGTCGCATTTAAAAAATATTGGAAATTTTTAACTTTTGACCCCCCAAAGTACCAAATAGATTCACTTTCCTTTCAGAAAAGTTGCTACATAAGGCAATCGAAGCATTTTTACTGCCCCAAAACGTGTCGACAGACACAAAAAAAAAAAAAAAAAAAAAAAAAAAAACACACATCATTGTAAAATCAATACATTCTTCACTCCGTTCAGAATCTAAAATTAAATATCTGTGATTAAGACCGTAGACACGAAGAGGTTTAGTGGGTTCAAACTCCTCTTTTTACATCACATTAAAATATCCATGATCCGGACAGAACACAAACAAATTCATTTTTTTCGAAGTTTTAAACAAATGATAAATCACTGATTACATTTCTTTAGTTTAAGGTTTAATCAGCATGTCGGTGGACTAGTTTTTAACAGTAACAATCGTACTTGTAGCTACAGTACGAGTATCTAACTTTGATGTTATAGATTAATTAAATATGGTCATTTACCAATAGTTTGTGGGTTTCGAAATCCTGAACGTGGTGATAATTCAGAATACCGAATCATTCCGAAAACGATTGAACTTGATAATTTATTAACACTTTTAATAGTCTATTCGTTCTTTCGGCGTTTTCGTGCAGCTGTTTTTATTTTGATACAATTTTCAATCACTTTTTACGAACGCATACCACTAGAGTAGTATTTTTAATAAATCGTGTTTCTTTGATATGAAGTTTTTCATACGTTTCAACAATTCTTCCAAAATCAGAATCATAGTTGACATAATTTTTATCAAATGTTCAAATGTTTAAACAAATTAAAATTATTTTTGTTTCTCATATCTATAATTTAAAATGTTAACTTTATTTTATTATAATCAAATTGTGTACTAAACGAAAAAAAAATTAAGCAGTTTGTTGAAATTTATCAAGATGATTTAGATTGCAGTGTGTTAACAGTTGAAAGTGAAATTAAAATGAGAAACGAATTAACAGGAACTCAAAATTTTCCAAAAAATGCTATAAACGCTCTTCAAAAATATAACATATTAATTTTCCCTTCTACTTTACAACTTCTATTGATTCATCAACTTTCTCAGTTACAAATACTAGCTGTGAACGATTTTTTTTAACATTAAAAAGAATAAAAACATATTTGTTAAACACCACATGTAAAAATAAACTGCATGTTTTAGCAATGATGAAAATATACAGTGATATACTGTTACTATCAGATGATATCCTAAACATATTAGTGACAAAAACAAGAAAACTATGGTTAATATAATATGTAAAGTAATTAAGTAATTAAAATACTTTTTGACATTTTCAATTTTTTGAATAAAGTATAGCAAATCTATAAATATATTTATATGTACGTATTAAATAAACCTAAACCTTTACTCTTCTATTAAAAAATCCTGACTACTCCACAGAAGAAAAAAAATAGTGAATACCTTAATTGTATAATAACTAATGCGCACAATTTAGAACAAAAATAATATTATACAATAATATTATTATAAATACAAATATAAATAAATAAAATAATATATAAAAAATAATATTATATAATATATATATAAATATTATAGGTACAATATAATATTGTACCTAATAAATGGTAATAATATATTCACAGTTGTTTCTATTTTGACAAATAAAATAAAGTGTAAATACATTTTTTATATTTTCTCATTACTTCTTCATACATATCTTCGTAGATCATAATATTTCTAATAAACTTAAAATACTAGTACCTATAGATACACTATGGTTATAAAATACAGTAGTATTTTATCTTAAATAATTGTTATAAAACTTATAAATGTAAATAATATAAACTATATAAACAATTATAATGGTAGTAGTAATACACCGGAATTACTAGACAAAAAAAAAAATAATAAATATAACACGACTATAATATATTATCTTTAATTTAAAATGTTAAAACAAAAAATACTGACAAATAATTTAACATTGTATTATATGCATTTTTAATTGACAAAATTATTAATTATACTACTCATAGATTTTTTGATCTTTCTGATTTTTCTGAAAAAAAAATTTCAATGTTTTAAGAATAATTAAAGAAAATTTGATGAATTTTATAAAAAAAAAAATGTATTTCGAAATGTTTTTTTTCCTTTTTAAACGCATAAAGCCTTCTATTTTTATCAATATTAACTTAGCAGCTAAAAATAAACATTAGTTTAAGTATTTGATATCATGGCTAGATTAGTCATTGGGAAATTCGATGAAGTAAAATAAATTCACTACTATTTTCACATATAACACTCTCGATATACGTAGTCTTTTTTTGTAAATAAAATATAATTTTACCATCGACAGGGTCGGATCCTTTAGAAAATTATTGGATGAGGGGTGTATTTAAATGTGAATGTTACACCACGGTACATTATAATATAGCATTTATAATGATTGTAGAAAATTATTTAACCATATACCCTACTAAAATTCATTGAAATGCCCAAATACATTGTTGTTGTATCATTAAGTCTGTAGGTAACCGTTATTTTAAGTCAGGATGCCTCGCAGTGGCGTCGAACTACCAAAAAAAGGTATGACATAAGTTTTCATAATGACACCCATCCGGTGGCAGATTTAGATGGAGTGCTAGGGGGCTAAATTATCCACTGTTCCGCCTATTGAACTTATTTTATATCATTATAAATTACTTAGATATCAGCAGTCTTGTAAAAGATACTTTTAAAAAGTATTCAAGTAAAGATACAGTTACTTATTTTCAAAAGTATTTAAAATACGTATTTGAATACTTGGAAAAAAAGTATTCAAGTATACTTATATATATATAATATATATATAAATATATAAATATATTATATATATATATATAAATACGAATACTTTTAAAAAGTATTTAAAGATACTTTCAAGTACTTTTAAATACTTTTTTTTTAATTAAAATAATTATTAAATATTGTATTAAAAATATAATAAAACCAGTAGGTACTACAGATCAGCACGGGCCGTTTTTTTTCGGCCCGATCCGGCCCAAAACTTAAACTTATAAACTGTCGTTGTCCAGACCCGGTCCATATTTTATTTTTTTTCAAGTCCAACCCGACCATGCCCGTTTGTAAATAAAAATATACACAACTTTATTTCCTTTCAGTATTGACTTAGTAGACAAAAACATTTCATAAAGACAATAAATATATTATTAAGAAAAATATGCTAAATTTTATATATAATTTTAAACCCGCCAATTAATTAATTAATAATAATAAAATATAATTAAAATTCAGAAATCAACTTATAATAATTACATTTTTTTTTTGTAAAAATTATTTAAAAACAAAAGGTAGTCTACAGTATCACCTTTGAGTCGTGTTCTTCTTTCTTCAATAACTCTTTCTGATGTGCTGAAAGACCTCTCACTTGCAGCACTACTAGCAGGTATCGCTAAAATTCTTGATACAAGTTTAGCCATTAGAGGTAGTTTATCACTGTGTTCCTTTCACCATTGTAAGATATCTTGATTTTAATTATATGATTCATTTGATAAATGTTCAGTTCATTGTTAAAATCATTATAAGAATCTATTGGCTAGCAATCATCCTTCCACTCTGAGAAAATATTATCCTCTTCGTTTAATTAATTGGTACACTTTCAGACTACAGTTAGAAATGAGGTTGGACTGCAATTTTGATAACTATATTTTAACTTGTTCAATAATACCTTGTCTTTCATCTATATTTTCGACCATCCTCAGCTTTTTGAATGGTAGGCACAAAAATAAAGCTGTACCATGATAAATATTAGTTTTAAATTTCCCTTTTAAAATAATTAGAGTTCGATGTGCTAAATGTTTAAATATATCATCATATTTTTCCTCGGAGACTATATTATTAAGATGTTTTAATAGTTTAGCCCGATGAAGTAGCACAAGTTGTATAGTCGGATTTATTGTGCCTTCAAACTGATCAGATGCTTCTTTAAATTGAGCTAAAAAGAAGATTAATTTGGATAATAATGATTTGTTAATGTCAGCCATTTTTCTATTTTCTGCACCATATATTTTTAGAAGTTCATATGAATACATATACATAATATTATAAATTAAATTAATTAGTTTTATTTTTGACCGACCCGGCCCAATGAATAATATTACGACCCCACCTATAACCAACCCGTAATATTTAAATTATGGCCCAGCCCAGACCAAGCCCGGTGTGGGTCAGACTGGGTACGGGCAGAGTCGGGCTGACCCGGCCCGTGCTGATCTCTAGTAGGTACGATACAAATGACGTGTTATTAAGTTAATATTTTATTAACTTTTAAGTTAGTTCACACGCAGTACACGTCGATACACAAATAACAAATGCCAATCAACTTGAATGTTTAAATCATAGTACGATTAATACTTAATACTAAAAGACGGTTACAATTTTATTCAAACATATCCTGCGATAACGCGAAGACGGATAACCAAGAATAACCGAATGTGGGTTGCGTATATAGTGTATAGTGTATAGATGTAATATATTAGCAATTGTCCTATCGACTATCGGTATGCTTTATTTTAATATGTGCATAATTATTAGCGTAAAAGTATTTCCATTTTTATTAGGAAATCGACGGACTTAATTTGTATACCTTTATAAATATTACAATATACTAATATACAATGGCGATAAACAATCTATAAATAAAAATGTTGAACAATTTGTATTATTTTATTGAAATTTGGCGTCCTGTTCATAAAATAAAACGAAAAAAGTATTTAAAAATAGTATTTGATTTTAAATACAGATACTTTCAAAAATGTATTCAAATACTGTGCGCAAGTACTTTTTTCAAAAGTATTAACATACGTATTTGAGAACTTGAAAAGTATTTGGATACTTTTACTCAAATACTTTTACTCAAGTACTTTACAAGACTGGATATCAGATATCACCATGTTTACTATATAGTGTACCTATAGTGAAATAATTAATTAAATATTAAATCATGGACAACCCAAAAACTACTACAGAATACATCATGGCATAGTTATTCATTTTTGTACAATATTATATTAGTAAAATAATATTACTAGGTACGCTTTTAAGTTAATTTAACTCATGAGTTTTTGGCCAAACACTCGATAACTCCCCACCCACCCTACTGACCACACTTCTTCTGACTTCTTTTTGTTTCCAAAACTCAAAAGACCTAAGAAGGGAAGAACATTTTAGACGATTCCCAAGATTAAAGAAAATGCGATGAAGGAGCTAATGGACATCACAAAAGAAGCGTTCCAGAATTGTTTTCAAAATTGGAAACACCGTTGGAATAAGTGCGTACATCAGGAAGGTCAGTACTTTGAAGGGGATCCAGGCATATATTTTCTAAATAAAATATATTTTGTTTTATGACATCAGTTTACGTATTTTTTGAATAGATAACAACATATAACAGATATATTTATCAATATCTGTATTTAAAAAAAATTATATTTAACTGAGTCTAAACTATTTATAATTTAAATCATAAAATAATATATTGACACATTGAACAATTTCTAAGTAATTTATTACAGAAAACAATAATTCAATAAACATTAATAAATAATAATCTTTTAGTGTAATATTTAAATAGTGCTATAAAAAATTTATATGTAGCTTATTTTACTTTATTAAATTAGTATTAATTGTCAAGTCACAACAAATCCTTTTATTCATCAAGAGCGCAGAACACAAATAAATAAAACACTAAATAGGCTGATTAGTTGTAACTCACTACTCATGTACATTTTACATAATAAAAGAAATATTAATTAAAAGTAAATACATTTATACATTTTTATGGTATTTATAACTCATGATTATGTGTGATGAGAACAAGAAAATAACTTAATACTTTAAGAAAAAAATTATAGAGATTATTTCATATCACGGTATCCCACAAAAACAATGAAATTCGAAATATAGTTAGATAACACGTTATTCTCGCCTAGTTTTCAATTTATAAAGACGATGACGATCGACAACTACCGAAGAAATTGATAATTCTGTTAAAATGTCGTGTTTTATTTAATTTTTTTAATTTTTTAATTTCTAATTTTCGTATAACATCTAGGTATTTATATTTTATATTAATATTAAAGCTATAATTGCGTGCCCGATCTATATTCAATTAAATATTCTTGTTTATTTTATAAAATGAGATAAACTATACAAGAGATTAAAATAGTTGTATGATACCAGTGATAGCGTTTATCGACAATTCCAATTGGAAACTGCAATAGGCATGATCACTCGGTAGTATTACAATCTGGAGAAGATATCTTCTCTATATCATGAGTAGCATTTAACTATTACTTTAATGCCACATACTTTATTGAAATTTTCTCGGAGTCATGTATATTCATGCATTTATGACTCCAATACGTATTCACTTGTCTTAACATTTATAAATACACGTCTAATTATACGTGTTTTATTTTGCTACTTTCACGTGATCACGATATTCGTGAAAGCGTACTGTAATTTATAGCGTTTGTTTTCAAGTAAAAAAATAAGACCCCTTATCTGAGGGCATGAAAGCATATCAGTTGGCCGTCTTGATGTATGCGTCATATATGACACGAAACGAGAAGCGACTTTCGCGGCAATTTTAAACAATAAGCGCATACATAATTGTGACAGTGGAGCTAATGCTGCAATATTTCTTGATTATTTGCAAAAGTGACCATAGCTTGTAAATAGACATTCTCCCCCCTCCCCCGGACATTTTCTTCCCAATATATTTTTAATGCAAAAATTTACTTCTAATTTTTTTTAGAGTTTACTATTTAATTATAATATAATTTTATGTTGTTATTTAATATGAAATTCTTAACTTTTTTTTGCCTAATGTTAAACATTTCCAAATATTTTCACAGCTGAACTACTTGAAACAATAAAATAATAGTAGTATTTAAATAATATTTGCTAGATTGTAAAAAATAATCTAATAGTCTGAATCAAATTACATAGACTATTAAGAAAAATCTTACATCGTTATGAGAAAAGGTTTCGCATCAAAATTGTTCAAAGCAGTTGTACATTTAGTAGTGCTTTAGTGGTTTTAACTCATAAACTGAAATTGTTATAAATTTTTTTTGTGATTATGAATAAAATACAAATTTTTACAATATACAGAGGAGGCTTAACATTTTATTTAAAGACTATATAAATAAAAAACAAAAAAATCTTGTCAACAACAAAATTAGATGGGAAATTTGAAGAAACGTCTAGTTTATCAAAAGAAGTAATTGTTTAGTTGTTTAGTTAAAATTTGTATTATTTTATATTTTATTTTTTAAATAAAATGTCCTATTAGGTACACCAAAAACAGTTGGGAGGAAAATGTCCGTGATTCCCCACAGCTATCCAGTGACTATGATCCACATAATTATATATATATATATTATCAGACTTGGGTAGTATTCCGAATAATTTTTAAGTATTTCAAATACTTTTTAAATACTTTTTTTGAAAGTATTCAATAAAGTATTTTGAATGCTTATAACAAGTATTCTGAATACATTATTTCGAATTTCTTTAAACCATTAAATCATCTCTTTTTTTAAACGATTTTATTACTTCTTCGTCATATCTTGTAGATATAAGCTCTTATCAGATTTTTATTATTGTTGTAAATCATAATCTATAACAATTATATAACATAAAAATGCAATAATTTAACGTATATTTAGTCTATAATTTCAAATATTTCTCATGATATCTATAATTTTTATAGTATGAAAAACTAGAAGTATTTTAAAAGTATTCGGAATACTTTTGAAAAATTCTAAATAATGTATTCAGAATACAATTTGTATAAAGTATTTGAATACATATTCAGAATACTATTTTTTGTAAGTATTCGAGTATTTATTCTAAATACTTTTAAAAAGTGTTTTACCCAAGTCTGTATATTATACATATATATAAATATATATATATATATATATATATATATATATATATATATATATATATATATATATATATGTATGTATGTATAAATAAATTAATTTAGATCTGTGATATGATCCATGGTTATTGGTTATTATAATATTTTGTTCTGTTATGAGGTTTATTGATAAACCTTGGTTCTGTTAACTATATATTTATACCGCGTTTTGATTTCAGTTTCATATTTGGTTACAACTCGCCCGGTTTTTTTTTTAATTTATTATCAGCTGTAGGCTACAGGCATCTGTAGCATAGATATTATAAGAATCTTATAATATCTATGATCTGTAGCATCTGTTCATCCATACCGCGTTTTTATTCATAACAGTAACTATACTGTACTGTTGCTGTTGTCTCAAATATTTATTATTTTGTCTTCACCGAATAAGTAATAGTTTATTTTATTAATCTTTCCGATATTTATATTCGTTGTCTGTGATCGGTAAACTTGTAAAGGTATGCTGGTGAACTGTGAATATTGCACTCAATTACCATCTTAAACATTACAATACTGATACATATCAGGCCGTAAGAACGACATAAGTATGTAGATTACCTTGTTACATATGTAGCATAATACATTTTTTTTACTATAACTGTTAATGATTTACCTACCGCTAGGGTACATTTTTTCCTGCCATACTGAAAGTTTTGTATTTCAACATTTTATGGTTCCCATATTTAAGAATTTTTAAATGCAATAGTGATGAAAATAATTTACTCTTGAAAAAATTTGTCAGTTACTTTATATGATAAGAAATAAATACTACATACTAGACATATCATTATTTAATATAAACCCAGAATTTATAAGATCTTTTGGTATTATATTGTTTCTTTCTAATTGCTAACAAACGTTTTTCTCAAAATATTTAACCAAAAGTGTACTAAGAAATGTAATCCATTAAATTAAGATGATGAATACCTACTCTTCTTGAATTGCATACATTTTGGATAAAATATCTTGTGATGGAATTACTTGAAAATAATTATTAGCGCTCTATTGAGATTACTGTTGCACTATGGTTTCAGTGTCAATACGTTAATTCTTAGATGAATTGCATAGATTATTAGCAGTAGAAGTTAATAGGCTTATTAATGATATGATTAGTCTGGAATTTGGTGTGAGTTAGTTATATGAAAGGATTGCCCTGTCTACGAAGTATTTTTCTCGAACTTCCTCTATACTTAGGGTTACCATAATTTTTTAGACTAAATCTGGACATTAGTTCCGTTTCAGGGGGAGGGGGGGAATTAAGATAAACAATAGTGTTCTTTCATTAATACAATTTTATTTAAATCTATGAATAAAATGTCTACATAAGAGTTATTAAGTTAAATATGTTAGTAAAATTAATAATATTAACTAAATAATAAATAATAATAATAATATAATTGATAATATTAATAATAATTAATAATGTGTTATATAATTTGTCACTTAATAACTTTTTATATCAATAAAACCATGTTAAACGGTTACATTTGTAAAATCTGGACATTTTTAAAATCCTGATGCTAATCCGAACAGGTGTTTGAAATCCGGACTGTCCAGACGAAATCCGGACGTATGGTAGCCCTATCTATACTTGAATAGCTCTTAGATTCAATAGACAGTCTATGGTTATAAATAAATGCTTGCGTGAGCTATTAAGGTCTGTTATATTTAATTCCTTTCTTTAGTCATATGCATTGATTTTCTCAGTAGTTATTTAAAATTTATTTTTTAATTCCTATGAGCAATACTAGTGTCAGTTTAATAAAATAATATATACAAATTTTGATTTTTAGAAAATGTCCACGTTAGAAGAAATTTCAATTCAAGGTATTAGAAGTTATCATCCACATGAAAAACAGAATTTAAAGTTCCAAAAACCACTAACATTAATTTTGGGCCAAAATGGTTGTGGAAAAACCACTATAATTGAGTGCCTTAAGTATATAACATGTTCAGACCAACCAAAAAATACAAAATCTGGTGGTTTTGTATGGGATCCTAAGCTATCAGATCATCATACTGTAATATTCTTATATTTATATTTTGAAATATTGAAATGCATTAAATTAATGACATTTTTTGTTTGTTTTAGGTTAAAGGCAATGTAAAACTGTTATTTCGTGACACTAAGGATACTCCTGTTGTAGTTTCCAAGACTTTAGAATCGACTCAAAAATTAAAAACTGTCACCACCAAATCGCTCGATCAAACTATTTCCAGAAAAGTTAGTTAATTTCAAACAATATCAGTAACACCGTTTTTAAATGTCAAATTTATGGATGTAGTCTTATTTATATATTGTAAAATACTTATATATGTATTTTATTTCATAGAAACTAAGTTTTGTTGAGTATTTATATGAAATTAACTTGAAATATTGTAAAATGTTTAAAACCTATTGGCTATTTATAACATCATAACTTGATTAGTTATTTATTCAGATAAATTTTATAGTTAGTTAAATATAATATTTTTATAGGGCCAAAGTACATCACACAAATGTGCAAATGTTGATGAAGTGATGTCTACTTATTTAGGAGTTTCAAAATCAATTTTAAAAGATGTTGTTTTTTGTCATCAAGAAGACTCTAGTTGGTATATTTTTAAATGCTCTAACTATGAATAAATAATTAATCAATTTAAATTTACAATAGGCCTTTAGATGAAGATAAAAAAGTTAAAGAAAAATTTGATTCAATATTTGATGTTGGGAAATATGACAAATGTATTAAACAAATCCGTGATGAAATAAAATTAATTTGTCAAGGTAAGAAGAACCAATTATTAATTTCAATGGAATTCATTAATATTTAAACTAATTAAATTTAAATAACTTAGAATAAAACTAAGATAATAATAAAAAATTGCTATGTATATAAAAAAAAAAAAAAACAATAAGTGTTTCATTATAATGTATAAAAAAATTTTCATAAATTAAAGTTTTTTAAATAAAAATTCTTATTTCTTAACAAAAATTAAATATCTTTAATTACAATGCTGAATATACATTTTCAGATAAAAAAATAGCTGATAAAGATTTAGAGTATTTAAGAACTTATCGAGAAGAAGCCCGTAACAAAAGATCTATGTTAGATAATAAGATGTCTATGTTAGATGAATTACAGCAAAAGATGAAGATCATTGATAATGATTTGAAGCCCATAGATGAGCGATTTAATGAAATATTGTACATTGAAAATAACTTATATACATTAAAAAACTCGCTATTAACTTCAGAGGGGCGTTTAGAATCTATTAAACTTGCTCAAAAAGAATTAAAATCAGTTATCAAAGTAGAGTTTGAAGGAAATGATTTCAAAATTGATGATGCTTTGGAGAATTTTAATAATAACTTGATGTAAGCTTAAAATAATAACTTAAAATAATTTTTTTTTTTTTTTGCTTGTGTTTGAATGATTTTCAGGAAACATACTATATTATATTTTTGTTATTTTTGTGTCATAAATATTATAATTAAAGACAATATTTCCATTGTTAATATTAAATTAATATACTACCTATATTTATTATAAACCAAACTATTACAAAATAGAATTATTAAATTTAGAATTATATATAAAAGTTGTTAATCTTGTAGCCAAAGCTATTGCAAATAATAATAATGTAAAAATAGTTGTTGATTTTCAGTTTATTTATTTAGAAAATTAACATACTTTTAAATTGTATACATTTCAAACAATTAGTACTCTTTATTGGAAATATCTAAAATATTTATAACTCACCTAGTTTTGGATGTTCAGTATAATAGTTAAAGTATCACTTATCTTTCAATCTTAAAGTTGTTATATATTATGTGGTACAAGTTATATAATATATTATTATATTATATTATATAAGACCATTGGATGTAAACAATTTTATAGTGTTTTTTTTTTACATGGTACATGTTACTTAGAAGAGCTTTGGCAGTTGCTTCTTTTTGAACGGTCATCTTGTCCACAAAGCAAACCTGTCGGTGACCCGGTTTGAATCAATGATTCAACCATGCGTTTATATTTAGCTGCCTTATCCTGCTACGCCATAATGCCCCCCCCTTGATTTAAAATTGTTTAAAATAACAAATGATAAATGAAAAAAATGTATTTTTTTCTGTTTCTTAGTTACGACTTTTTGAGATCTTTATCTTAGAAATGTTTCTATTTCAAAAATGACTATTCTAATTTTTGTAAGTGTAATTCTTTTTACAGACAAAAAAATGAAGAAAAAAAAACATTGATTCACAAAAAAAACGTCTCTGTTAGTAATGAAAATAAAATTCAAGAAAAGATAAACAAAGAACAAATCAATTTAGGAAGGTATCAAAGTGAGGAAAAACAAAATCAAAATAATATGCAACAACAAAGTATAAAAATAACTGAAATAGCACATGAAATGGAAATTATTTGTAAGTATATTAATTTCTTGTTAATAATATTGCCAATTACAATAATTTTTTAATTAAAATTAATGTTAATTTAGTACCAGCTTTAACTGAATTCAATCGAACCGAAGTAATAGGAAATCTATCAAATGAACTTAAGTCTATGAATGATAAATTAGAATTTATCCAAAAGGAAAACTGTGATACTGAAATTAAATTGCAATCAAATATTGATTTATTGAGAGTAGAAAAGGCTAAACTAGATCAAGAGATTAAAATCAAAGAAAAACAATTTTTGGAAAATTCTTCTGAAATTAAAAAACTAATGAAAGATGTTGAACAAGTAATTTAAATAAATTTAAAAAATATTTATTTTTAATAATTTATTAATTGTTTTAAGGTTAAATATTTAGCAGATAAGTTAGCAGCACTTCAGAAATTAAAAGTTGATAATGAAACAAAATTAAAAACATTAAAGACATCATTTGATATTGATGAAATTAAAACTGAAATAAATATGAAAAAAGAAGAAAAAAATAAGTTAACTCTTGTTTATATATATATATGAATTAAATATATAATTAATTAATTGTATATTGATGTTTATAGATTAAATTCAAAATTAGAAGTTGTAGAAAAGGAAGTTCTACAATTACAATTATTAAGTAGTGTACAAGCAGAACTTGATTCTGTATTATTAAATAAATCTGGAATAGAAAATAAACTTAAAAAATTGTTAGTGGAATTATTTATAAATTAAAAATATTTAAATAATAAATTTATCATATTTAATTTTTATATAATATTTACATCTTGTATGTTTTACAATTATTTAGACAAAACAAAGTCAATGATGTGTTAAATGATCTACTTGGATATACACCTAAAGATAAACTAAAATTTGTGTTTACAAAATTTTTAAATAATTTGGTATGCGTTTGATTTTTGTTATTAAATATTCAGTAAACTTAAGTTATATATAAATATATTTTAGACTGATTCAGTCAAAGTCAAACGAAGAATGGTATCAGAAATGCAAAGAGAATATACAACCCTAGAAGCAAACTATAATCATACTCAAGAAACATTACGTAGAAAACTAAGAGATCTTTCTGATGATGAACTTGCTATGAGTGATATGTGTCTAGGACAGGAATATGATGTATTAGTAAAGGAAGTTAATGAAAAAGTGGAAGAATTGCAAGTTAGTAAAAATGAACTATTATTGAAAAATTTATTTATTTTTTTCAAACCTACTATGAAATGTAGAAAATGTTATGTATATAATATATATGATTTTTTTTTTTTTTATCATAGAATCACAAAGGCTCAGTCTCAACTTCAGGTCATCTTTTTCGGCGATACATAAAAAATTTAGAAGCTGATGATCCTTGTTGCCCACTATGTCATCGTGGTTTTGATTCTATGGATGAAGTGACTGAACTCATAAGTGATGTAAAATTAATAATTACAGCTTAGTTAAAATATTTATAATATAAATGTATAATACAATTATTATTATAGTTAAATGTGAGAGTTGATAAAATTCCTAATGAATTAGAAACAACGATAACAGAATTAGAAACCCTTCTTGAAAAACAATCAAAACTTCAACAGTTAAAACCTACCTATACTCGAATAGCAGTTTTGAATAATACTGAAATACCTAAGCTCAAGTAAAACTATTTATATTACCGTACTCAGTTTATTTTTAATAGCTAAAATAATTTTTTTTTATTAGAGATGAAATAGAAATTTTTAAAAACAAGTCAAATAAATGTCGTGAGGAATTGTCTACGTTATCTGATACTCTTGGGAAATTAGAAACTACAGAAGCAACTGCTAAAAGCATTTTATCTGACGTAATAATGATTGATAGCTATTATAATGATATTCAAAGATATATAATAGAAGAACAACGTTTAATATCAAAAATTAGTGAATCAGGGTCCACTAAAAGTATTCAAGAAGCAATTTTTGAACAGAATACTTTAAAAAATATGATAAAAAATGTCTCTAATACTTTAGAAATAAAACAACATGAATTAAGTGAGTATAATGAAACATTACATGGATTGCAAAGTCAACAAAATAAAATTATAAGTGACGAGTTGAATATAAAAAGTAAAATGCAAGATGAAAAAGGTATGATGAATAAATTGGAAGATTTACAAAATCTTGAAGCAACGTTAAGTATAGAATTAGACAGTAGAAGAGAATCAATAAGCCCTATTGAAGATAAATTAGATACTTGTATAAAAAATTTTGATCAAATTAAAAAACAGCATAAGCAAAATATTGAAAAGAAGAGAAAAGAAGTAATACTAGCATCAATTAAAAGAATCTATATTCAGTAAAATAATTTACTTTTTTATTTCAGATTATGTTTTTGGATAAAAAATTTCAAGAAATAAATAACTTACAGGCATTAATTAATGATTATGTAAATAAAGAGTGGTCATTACGTATAAAAGAAACAAATAATTTGTTAGACAATTTAACAAGAGAAAAAGTACAATGTGTTGAAAACCAAATAAACATTCAGAAACAAATTGATTCCATTAATGAATTTAATGCTAATCAAGAGGTAATCAATATGCATATATAAATCATTGTTATTAAAATATTTCCTAAATCTGTTCTTCAAGATTATATAGTTTAACTGATATCTCTAAATAATTTAACCATTGATTTTATATTGTAAAACTAATGACTAGAGCTCAGATTTTAAAGCATAATTAATAACAAAACAAACAGTTATTTTAAGAAATTAAATAAGTAGCATATTTTTAAAAAAAAAATTAAATTAAATTAAAAGAAAACAATTAAAAATTAACATAAAATTGTAAAATTGATATAAATTTAAAAAAAATAATTTACTACCACATATTTTGCTAGATCTTTAGTAGTGAAACTAACTCTAATGTCTGATGAAAGTTTTTATGTATAAAAAACAAATGCTGAATTTGTATTTAGTAATTGGTGCATACTTCATTTAAGAGATTTTATTTTAATCAAACCCAATTAATTTAATTAATTAATAATTAAACAATTAATAACCTGGTAATTAATTTTGTTTGATGAAATACCACACAGTATATTATTAATGTCTTGTAATTGTTTCCAGTCTTTGTTTTTTAAGAGAATACAATTTAATTTACCCAAAATTGCAGTTTCAATATTTCATTTAGCTTCATTCAACTTCTTTTTTCTACGTCTAAGACAATATTTATACATTTTATCAATGATTTTCCTAAAATTATACGTATAATTTAATATTATGATATTAAATTGTTTTAATACTTGGTTAAAAATTACTTTGTCCCTCTAATGAATGGGCTCTCAACCTTTTGAGGTAAACGTCCCCGTTCCTTTGCCATAGTAAAATTTATTTATGTTTAATATATATTTTGTTTATTTGTTTATACGTATTGTTTTTAAAAATGTTCACGCCTCCCTAGGGGGGCGCTCCCCCTAGGTTGAGAACCAATGCTCTAATGTAATAATATTTGATAAAAATCCAAAGTTTATAGAGATATATACAAGATTTGATTAAATGTCTTGTTGGATTTTGCAATCCTGAACATTTCTTATTAAAGATTGCTGTACATTTAGGACATCTTTAAAATGTTTTTTCCATTCTCCAACCAACTGATCTATATCATGTTAGTGTGTTTGTACTTCATCACAAACGTGTAAAGTATGTACCAAGCAAATTAGATGTATGAATTTTGGATAAAGTGATTTTATGTTGTCATCAGTGTTTCTTATATAAGGTGCTGCTTCTGAGATCAATATGCATAGCTTTATCAAATAATTAGAATATTGTACTATGATTGATTTTATCCAAGTATTCGGTGTAAATAATAAACATTTGGATTTTGTGGTTGTAATGTGCCCACTATTAGCTTTGCGAGATTACAGTATGCCAGGTTCATAGTTTCATCAATAAATACCCATATTTTCTGACCTTGTTTCATGAATTTTCGACAATTTTATTTTTGTAGCATGAATCAAAATATCTTATAAATAACTTTGACTCGTCAGCAATAGTTTTTTTTTGCAATATTTTGTTAAAAATTCCAAAAAAATATTTATTTGTTAATTTACTCATTGGATTATTAGCAACTACCAATATTGAACATAACTCAACATTAAAATCTGACTTTTAATCATTTTCATGTCTTAACAGTTTGCACATGTTTTTCTCTCTGTACATGCTGTTACACATTATATTTTTTTTCATACGACATTTATTTGGAAAAGTTTACAATACAAAATTAAATCATCCCCTTGAAAAAAACTCTTCACCAAATTCTAACACTAATTGCTTCAAAAATGCATTAATTTTAACTTTTAAAATTTTATATGAAAAATTACAATTACAACACTAAGTCTTAAATTTTGAAATGGTTGATGTCAATGTTATATGTGTATTGACCTGAAGTACTGCAGGTTATAACATTACATTTAAATATATTTAATAACTAAGCTGACAATAAAAAACAATAATAATTCAATATAACTATTCCATGTTGCGGGTTTTACATTTAAATTATTTTTATTACTATAGTTTAGTATATACATATAAAATTTCTAAAGCTAGAATAATTTAAAAACAAAAAAAAATTAATTTATTTGGAATTAGAATGTCATGAAACAATTTATGTATAAAAATTAGATGTCTAAATCTTAAAAGAAAAAAAAAAGCATATACTTCAAAATCCGATGCCTTACTAATTACTAAATAATACTCAATACCAAATTATGATGATATGAATTAATTCTTGATATAAAGATATATTAGTTTTTTATCGTTGTATATTCATATTTTTCATTTAATAGACATTAAAATTTTAACAACTTACTAATTAGTACATATAATTTCAATAAATGAATGATAATATTACGTTTTGGAAAATAATTAAAAATAAATACTGTAAGTAGGTATTTACATTTTTTTTTGTTTTCTAATGCATAGATACAAAAAATAGATTTGGAAAATAATAAAAAATTAAGACAAAAATTCAAAGAAGAAAATGAATGTTTGTCTGAAATACATAAATTAAAAAAAAAAGTAGGAAATATGGATGTGGACAGTTTGATATATGAAAAAAAAAGTAACAGAGAAAAATCAGAAATCTTGCACAAAGAGGTAACATTTTTATAATTATATTAACTGTACAATCTAGATTATAATACTGTTTTGTTTTGGTTTTTTTTTTTCAGAAAAACAAAATGTCTGGTAGAAAAGATGAATTGAATAATGTTATTATGAATATTAGGGATGAGTTATCAGGTATTCATTATAAAAATTCTGACCGTAATTATTTGCATAAAAAAGTAGAGTTAGAGATTTTAAATCGCGTTGAAAAAGATTTAACAAAATACATTAAAGCTCTTGAATGGGCCTTAAATCGGTTTCATACAGATCACATGCAAAGTATAAATACTATCATTAAAAATTTATGGAGAGATATTTATTCTGGCAATGATATAGACTACATTCAAATAAAAACATCTGATGATAACAAACCAATATCAACTGATTCAAGTATAATTATAAATAATTATATAATTCAACTGATGTATTGAATATTTTTTTAGAAACTTATTATAATTATTTTAGGTAAGAAAAGGGTCTTCAACTATAGAGTTGTGCAGATAAAAAATGATATTGAATTAGATATGCGAGGAAGATGCAGTGCTGGTCAAAAAGTAATAGTTAATAATTTTATTATTTCCATGTAATTATGGTTTAATATTTGAAATGTTTAGGTTTTGGCATGCTTAATTGTTAGAATGGCATTAGCAGAAACTTTTAGTAAAAATTGTGGTATACTAGCATTAGATGAACCTACAACAAATTTAGATGAATCCAATATTCAAAGTTTAGCTGAAGCTTTATCAGGGTATGTAAAGATATTTTGTAATATATTTATGTATTAATTTAAATATCTTGTTAAAGAATCGTACAGCGTCGCAGCTTACAAAAATCTTTCCAATTAATTATTATTACTCATGATCCAAATTTTTTGAACAAATTGTCTGCCAGAGACTTGGTGGATACGTATTACGAAGTGAAAAGAAATAAGGAGTAAGTTATTCTTTATCATTTTTATAAATAATTGTGTTTATTTCAGTCCCAATGTATTAATGTTAAAATTAACTTGTTTTTAGCGGTATTTCAATTGTAGAAGAAATGGACATCAGACTTTTACCTTAAGAAAATATATTAATAATCTAATAATATAAATATACTGTAAGGATTCATAATACATAGCAAGTTAAAAAAATTAAGTTAAATATTTTGTTTTGTTTATAACAAAGTTATATCATTATTAAAGCTAAATTAGGAAGTGTCAAATAGTAGGCAGTAATTAATTTATTCATACTATCATAATATGTAATTTTTTTTTAATTAATATGTTATAAAATATAATTAAATGGCATTTAAAATTTTAAATAAAATTACTTTGCATTAATGTTAAACAACCAAAAATGTTTACTTAATTTTACAATATCTTATACAATACTTTCCTAGCTCCAATTGTTTCATAGCATCAAAATCATTTAATTGAGGCTAAACTATAAAAGTTGAAGAAAAAAAGAAAATGTTGAGGTTAAATTTTCTATTTTAATTTTATAATACAACTCTAAGGAATAAGCCAAGGTTGTTATAAAGTAGCATAAGTATATAACCTTGATCTCATCTGTAACTATTGCTGTAGCCATATTGTAATTTTTAAAGCTGAAGTAGAAAAACCCATTAGGAAGTATACAGAGTTAGTAGTTAATATATTAGTTAGACCTGTTATAAAATTAATGAAAATAGTTTAAATTTTATATTTAATTTAAATACTTTCAAGTGTAATTATCAATATAATATGGAACATGAATATCAAAATGACAAAAAAAAACAAAATTGCATGTATAATTTTATGATTTGCAGAATAAAGTTAGTAGAATTTAATAAATATGCTTTGAGTACGTGTGTGGCGTCCGTAGCATGCACATTGGTTTATTTATTCACTATTACATTATATTAACTTGCATTTTTTGCGCCTAAAAGGTTCAATTAGTGTTAAAATGAATATTAAAGTATCAGTTATATCTTATTCATGTAAAACTTGTTCTTACATCAATATGTGAAGATTTTCTGATCTAAACGTAACATATTATAATTTGTTTTAATATTACACATCACAATATCATTGCACTATTTGTCATCGCTCCGGTCACTCCGTTGTTGTTATCACGCGCCGCGGTCTATCGAGACTTTGACACTTATCTGCAATGCCGCAATCTTCTACACTCTCAATCAAAGACAAAGATTAAACTACTAATACTAAATTAATTTCTACAAAAACAACGAACGGTGACTCCAGTAATCAACAGATAATCATACTTAAAAAAAAAAAGAACCGGATGGGCCTCGCTCTGCTGTACACTTGGGGGTGAAGTGCGACTCTTCATAGGATAGGTCATTATAATGGATTTGTTATGTTTGTCTAGAATATAACACAATGTTATTTATAAATATTGTAATAAGTATATTTTATTTTGAAACGAAAAATTTAGAAAAATCGAAAATTTAAATTGTCTATAAATAAGTCAAAATATGTCAAAATACTTTGAAAACTTAACCATGTATAGAAAACGTCAATATAAAGATTCGGTGAAAATTTCAAGTTGCTGCGATTTTTGGTTTTTGAGTTAGAGCATTTAAAAAAAATGTAATTTGTAAAAACGTGATTTTGCGTTAAATTTCCCGTTTTTTCGTAATTTTTTTATCGTTTTTTTCGATTCTTTTAAAAAGTATTGAAAAGTTGGATTTTTGACTAGCCAAAATACCATCTACATTCATTTTCCTTTCAGAAAAGTTGCTGCTTAAGCAAATCGAAGCATTTTTACTGCCAAAAAAGGTGTCGTCAAACACAAAAATAAAAAAATAATAATAAAAACACACATCATTGTAAAACCAATAGATTCCGTCACTCCGTTCAGAATCTAAAACGCCTTTGATAAAATGGACACTTCAAATAATGATGACTCGTTGTTGGGCGGATGGATTACATCTACGAAAAATAAAACTAAAAGAATTCATTCAAATTCTTCCGATCAGAGTTCACCACGAATGCCGACAAATAAAAACAAAAAATTATTTTTTTCCACAAATCGGTATTAAGTATTATCCCAAGATTATCCTTCAACCGCACCTCCGTCGAATGATAACAATACAGTTCCTATTCAAAATCCCATAGATTCTATTTATGTAGCACCAAAAGTTCTGCGACCGCTCCCAATTTTTGTAAGAGGTTTATACAGCTTTTTTGACCTGTGCACTAAAGCTTATCGAGTTAATTGGAGTAGATAATTTCTATTGCAAATCATCGACAGATCGAGTGAAAATAATGACAACAAACTCAAAATCGTATAGATCGTTGGTCCACTTCCTGAGAGACCAAAAAGCAGAATTTCATACTTTTCAACTAAGGGAGTAAATCATTACAAGTTGTGATTCGAAACCTCCATTCAACTACGCCAACCGAGCTAATTAAATCTGAGCTGGAAATGCGCCTTTTAAGTTAGGTAAGTCACAAGTGTTCTCCATAAGGTAAATAAACATCCTTTACCTTTATTTTTGTGGACCTTGAGCCAACTGATCAACCCAATGACATCTTCAACCTCACGTCATTACTCCATAGAGCCATAAAAGCCTAAATTTATAATGTTCAAACTGCCAAGGTTACGGGCACACCAAATCCCATTGCGGTTATCCAGCACGCTGTTTCCGCTGTGGTACTCAACACATGTCGTCCGACTGTCCAAATCCTAGAGGGGCATCTCCCAAGTGCGCACTTTGTTCCGGAGACCATCCTTCAAACTACAAAGGCTGTTCGATCTACAGGGACTTTCAACGACGCAAAAACCCAAAGCCATATCATCAGGTAGCTTAATCCTAAAAATATAAATGTACAAGAAACACAACCAGTTAAAGCCTCCTCGACACACCCAGCCACTGCGAATTATACCTACGACCAAGCTACTTCTAACTCTAACGCCAATAATACAATTCCTCCTTCTTCAGATATTAATATACTATTAGCGAGCTTCATGAGTGAGTTCAAACAATTAATAAATCCATTGATAACTCTTCTCACTAAAATAGTCTCAAATCTTTTAGATAAAAAATAATGTACTCTTCCACAAGTAACTCAATTTTAATTCACTAATTTAATGCCAATGGTCTTAAAAGTCACGTAAATGAATTGCAACTAGTCCTTCAGGAAAAGCGCATAGACATTGCGCTAATTTCGGAAACTCATTTTACTAAGCACTACTACGTTCGCATTACTAGATATAATCTTTTGAAATCAAACCATCCGGACAATACAACCCATGGAGGTGCTGTGATTCATATAAGTACTTCCTGCTGTATCAGTTACTTCCGAACTTCTGTCAACCCTATTTACAATCATGTGCCATACTTCTACATCTCAATAACATAGCAACTACAATAGTAGTAATCTATTCCTCTCCAAGATATAATTTGAACATACGTTGATTATTACACATGTTGATTATTTCAGTACCCTTAGTCATAATTTTATAATAGGAGGTGATTATAATGCTAATCATATTAACTGGGGCTGTCGTGCAAATAACCCCAGAGGTTTGGTACTTTATAATTACACAAATCTGAAAAGCTACAATATTCTAGCTCCACCAGGACCAACATACTGACCTACCTCCTTACGAAAAAACCTGATATACTAGATATTTTTGTCTCCAATACACCATCCAACATATTTCTCACGGCTGGAAATCTTCTTGAACCCACCTCGGATCACTCAGCCGTACTTTTAATAATCAGTGCTTCTCAACCAATCCACTCTTCACGATCTAGTTGATCGAAATATAGATATGAAGGTTAGTCTCAAATCATCTCAAGAAATTGATGATGCAATAAATAAGTTAACAAACGTAATTCAATCTGCAGCTTGGGAGGCTACACCTACTCAAACGTAGTTTTTAAATAATTATTTTTCAATGCCAGAACATATTCGCATCCTGATAGCTAATAAACGCAGAGCTAGAGCTTTGTTTCAACACTCTCGCCTTCCATCACATAAACAAAACTTTAACTTTAATAGTCTGGCTAACTCTTTAGAAAAAAATAATAGCTAAATATAAAAACCATCTTCAAATCAATTATCTTACTAATTTGTTACCAAATTAGTCTTCGGGATGCTACTAAAAATTCCCTAAAAAACGCAGTACCTAACACCCCGTTAATTAAATCAGATGGCAGTTTCGGCTCCTTAAACACTGATAAATCTGAATTATTTAAAAAATACTTAGCTGAAACTTTCAGCCCTCACACTGAGATACAAACTCCTCAAAATACCAAGTTAGTAAAACAGTACCTAGATAGCCCCTTCCTCTCTACCCAGGGGCGTATACAAGGGGGGGGCGATAGGGGCGATCGCCCCCCCTGGACATTGTCGAATGTATTTATAATAACCAATGTTATGGGTTATGAAAGTGGGTAAAAATTAGAAGTTTAAGCAAGCGAAACGATCGAAAAATGTTTGATCCACCAATTTATTTATAATCTGTACACTGTCGTTTATGTACAAATTTTTACCTATGATTTGAGTTCAAATTTTGCCCCCCCCCCTGGAAGAAGAACTGAATACGCCCCTGTCTCTACCTACCCACTAAATCGTTTACTCCAAACGATGTTAAATATGCTATACAGAAATACAGCCTTAAGATATCTCGGCTATGACTGCGGAAGTAGCCAGATGCCTCCCAAAAAGAGCAATTATTCTCCTAACAGTCTTATTTAATGCTGCACTAAGATTGACATATTTCCAACTACTTTGAAAATTTTTATTTATCATTCTATTCCATAAACCTAAAAAGCCTCCTGCCCTTCTTCGCTAAAATATTCGAATGGCTAATACTAAAAAGAATCTTTCCTTGTATCTACTCTAGTAATGTATTTCCTAATACTCAATTTGGCTTTCGTACCAATCACTCTACAACACACCAGCTGCATAGATAAGTTAACGCCATATCCTTTTCACTTTAAAAAAAAAAATACTGTTCTTGCGTATTTCTCGATGTGTCACAAGCGTTTGATCATGTCTGGCACGAAGGCCGTCTCTTTAAATTAAAACTTTTTCTTCCACCAACATACTACTTGCTGATAAAATCATATCTAACCGACTGTCACTTCCAAGTTAGGTTCGGTTCTTCCGTTTCAAACATTGCTAACATTAAAATCCCATAAGGTGGCATACTCTCGCCAATTTTGTATAATATATATGCCGCTGATCAATCTATCTCTCTAAATACAACTGTAGCTGAGTTTGCGGATGACAAGGCAATTATAGTGATGCATGAAGATCCAATTTCTGCTTCCCAAAACCTTCAACATCACTTCAATTTATTGTCGAACTGATACGATAATTGGAGTTAAAGTCAATCAATCTAAATCATTACACACTACCTTTACTCTTCGCCTTGCTCACTGTCCTGGAGTTTCTTTGGCTAACATACCTATACCTTCATTGCAATCTGTAAAGTATCTAGGAATAACCATTGATTGTCGCCTCACCTGGGCTTAACACGTAAGGAAAAAAAAACTCGCCTTAAATGCACATATCAGGTTGCTCAAAACATTATTAACTAACAAACATATTGAATTAAATATCAAATTGCTTATTTACAAATCATTAATTAAACCTATGTGGACATATGGTCTTCAACTGCGGGGTAATGCAAAAAAATCCAATATTAATAAAATACAAACCGTTGAAAATAAAATCCTACCAATGCCCCCCTTATATCTCTACTTATACTCTCCACTCTGACTTAAAAATGAAAACCATACACGAAGAAGCTAAAATGTATTAAAAGCATTTTTACAACAAACTGTCTGCTCATTCTAATCCTCTGATATCCGGTCTAGCCACTCACACAATTCCTGGAAACCCTCCACGGCGTTTAAAAAGAAACTGGTGTAGAGATCTTCTAAATGAATAACGAAAAAAAATATATTAAAAGTAATTAAAAAAATATATATTTAAACAAAAGGAAGTGTGGTCACTGGATGGTTTCTTCCCTCACCCTATTTATGTATTTTTTAATAAAATGTAGCACATATTCTTATTAAGCCTTTGGGTATAGATTGTATATTTTCTAATAAAAAAAAAAGTACATTGTTAGGTTATTGTTAAAATTTAAGTATATACATTCCAAAATTATTTTACTACTTAATATTTGTACAACATTTTATATAAAATTATAATATTTTATTTAATATACATTACTTAAAATATATTACTAAATAATTTCTTTCTTTCTGTTAATAACAACAATTTTCTGCAATAACCTAAGGAAAACACAATTTATTAATGTAAAAAAATAAAATCATTTTTAGATTGTTTTTAATTATGCACTATTAATATACTACTATAAGTAGTAAAATAAAATTAATAACCAATTTTGGAAATGTAAATAGTGAAAATTGTAGATTCAATTGGCCATGGTTGTTAAAGTAATTTTTAACAATAAAATAAAAAAAGATAATAATAAAATATAATTAGTATTAACAAATTTGTCGTTTTCAATTCAAAGCATTTAAAAATATTTATATCTATTTAATTTATATATTATATTCATAATATATAAATTTAATAACTATTTGTTATATTTAAACTAAAGTGACACACTAAAAAACAATTCTATCATCTAGGAAATGAAAACTTTATGAATAACATAAATATATTTAATTAAATAATAAAAAAATAAGTTAGTATAAAAATCAGGTATGAATCAATTGAATCAATTGAATTAATTACTTTTTTAATCCATCAAAGTTTAACATGGTTAGAGACAGCAGAGGCTTAACTGGTGAATTTGGCTTAATTAACTATCATCTTTTGAAATATTCACAGATTTCAATTTTCTCTGAAATAACTGACATTTAAATAATAATTATTAATTTATAAATTATAATTTTACTTCATGCTTGAAATCATCAGGTATTTTAAACATTTTCTTGATAGCAGTAGTTGATCCAGCATTTAATCCAGGTTTTACTTTATTAATTTTATTAATGCACTTATAATTTTGATTTTTTTTTGAATCGGAAGTTAAATTTGAATTAATATTTAATACATCATTATCATCTAAATTCTGAATACACATTATATTTTCCTAAAATATATAAAACAGTTTTAAATTTCTAATTTTGCATTAACTTTAGAAATCAAATAAAAAAAAGCAGATTAACTTTTTTTTTAAATGTAAATTAACATGTACTGTAACAAACATATATAATCAGGAATCTTGTACATCAGTTTAGGATAAATAAAATTGTATGTTTGAGAATTAAAATAAATTCATATGAAAATAGCTATTTAACAGAACTTACTTGATAAGGAGATATTTCAAAAGTTGTTTTACGTTTTTTTATGATAGAGTTACCAATATCTCCTAAAGGTGAAGAATTTCTTTTGAAACTTGAACAGTTTAAAGAATGATTATTTTTTTTTGAAATTGATTCACTACATGTAGATATATAATAGTCGTTAAATTCATTTAAACTTGTATCATCCTGTTTATAAAATAAAATTAAAAATAGTTACAAAAAACTATTTTTTTCCAAAAAATGGAACATCTACATTATATTTAAGATTTTCTTAGCTCTCTCCTAACTAAGAAATTACCTTTAATTTTTTTTTGTTAAGTAGATAATTACAATGTTATGGTTAATAAGTCAGAGTTATTGTTATAACCAATCATAATTGGTTATAGTTACCAGTTGTAAATAAAAAAAAAATTATAACATCAACAACATAAAAAAGTTTTTTTTTTATAAAAATATATAAATAAATAAAATAAAATAATAGTTTATTATATATATATATACTAATAAACCACTATACTATACAATTTAATTACTTGATGAGGGAGACAACACATACAGGGTATCTAGCTTTTGAAAATATCAATGAATTTCGATACCTATAAGCAATACAGAAAATAAAAAATGCCTAGATTAGGGAAGTTTAAGGATAATGAAAGCTTAAAAGAGCATTTTTGGCACTAAGTAATTTCTTAAAATCAAAAGTATTCTCCAAAATGACCAAACAAGGCTTCACAGTAATAATAAGGCCCAATCTTACATATGGGTACAAAACATTAACTACCACTAGAACTATACATGTACTACCAAACATTTTTTTGCTTCGAATAGGAGTATAATTATATTATTATTTTCATTTTACTTTGAAATAAAATTGCTTTCTATATTTTTAATAAAAACATTTATTTATTAAACAATGCTAATATGCTTTCAAATAAAATTGATAACAATAGAGATAAATTAATAGTTTAAAAATATTCAAACATACTATCATCAAAATTAATATATGCTTTTTTTTTGAATATCATCTTGAGACAATTTTCTTTTTCTATATCCCCGCCTAAAACCATAATGTTTTTCTTTCAGGTAATCAAGAATTTTTGGAAATTGAAATAATCTTTTATTAATGTTTCATTTCATTTAATTTAATTGTTACTTTGTTCCTCAATTCATTTTGATTGCACGTTTAGTAGGTTTTTGTACAGACTCCTAATAAATATAATTTAATATTAATATATATTCACTAAATACTAGTACAAATTAGAATGCATTTGAAGTAACATTTAACTGATTACTACTGCTCTTGTCTACAAATTCAAGTTATACATTTTTAATTTATCACATTCATTAATCAAAAATTGATTTTTGTTCAATATTTCATCGTAATTGACATACATGGATTCATTTTGAAAATTATTACTAAAATAAAAAACTTAAAAGTGTACTTGTCTATTAACATATTTTTTACGATTTACTTAAACTTTAAGACAGTTTTTTTTTTGCGTTTAAATCAACAGTTGCTTTATTTTTTTCATCTAAGAAAATATTAGTCTTAAAAAAAAATTAAAATTGTAGGTACACCTTTACAGAAATAATTATAACCCTTTTTATAGATAAAATATATTTTTAATTATTCATTGCCTAAATTGAATTAAGAGATGCTTATTCTTAAATTAGACAAGTGAACAACTATTATTTAAAATTAAGATTACCTCAATTTTTAAGTTTTTTATTTTTTGTGTGCATTCTTCTAAATTGGGTTTAAACATGTATAATTCAATTTTTTTTTTTTTCAATACTTCAGGTGATTGTTTTGCAGCTATATTTTCTAAATACAAAATATAAAGTAATTATGTTTTACTTAAAAAAAAAAAAAAAAAACATTTAACAACTTAACAACATACCTTTCTTTAATAAATCATCAATAATATCTGATATATTTTGAATTTTTTCTTGTAACATACAAGTAGTTGTATCAACAAAATTCATTATATCTTTTTCTCTAATTTTTTCATTATCAATTGTGACTCTAAGTATGTTTAAATAATTGCATAGACTAATAAAACTTGTTTTAAGATACATGCATTTATCTTTTAAAGATATTTTTCTGGAATACAGATTTAATAAATAAAAATAAATTAACAATTTTATTCTCTTTCAATATAAATTATCAAAATATTAATTTAATTTAAAAAATAATGAAAAAAACTAAATGAACTAACAAAAAATCTATAATATGTGACAGAATAAGCAAATTGACAATTTTAAAATATATACAGCAAAATATAATATAACAAATTAATTTCAATAATTATTTTCAATGACCTTACATTACAGTTTATGTAAAATAACTTAATTGCAAGAATAATGATTTTTAAAGTCTAAACCTAGATAAATTAATCTTGTTGCAATTATTGCTTCTTAGAATTGATATCCGATTTGATATAATATACAGTTAACAAAATATGAGGACTTTCGACCTTTTTAAAATATATTTGAAATTATGTTATAACTTACAAAGATAATGATCAGATTTTATGTGGTGAACTAGATTTTATATTTAAGAGGATACTACACCAAAAATGAACAAAATGAACAATTCAGACAAAATTAAAATAATTTTAGTGTAATGAAACAAAGACGTATTTAGAAATTTTGTGCCCTAGGTAAGAAAATAACAACATCCTCTTCCCAACCTAAATTTCTTAAGCAATAAGTGTATTTGTAAAATAAAAATACATGATAGTGAAACTAATGCATTCTTCGCTATACCTACTAATAATCTGATATATATATATATATATATATATATATATATATATATATATATATATACATACTAAGTATACATTAAAAATACATTTATTGAATTACATATAACATAATTATAGTAGGTACATTTATTATTATTTAAAAGAAATCTAGATTTACTAAATTGAGTTCAATGTAATAGGTTAAGTGACAAAATTTTAAAAAAAATTACCTTTATGTATAAAATGACCTAGGTATCATATTATACCAAATGTTCTCCAAAATTTTCGAAAATATCATTATAATTTTGAAAATTTGCTAGAAAATTAAAAAAAAAAAAATGAAATAAGACTTATCAAATTTAATTTGGAAAACATTAATGTATATTTTGCATTAAATATTCAAGTAAACATCTAATTTATGGGAAAATGAGAATAATTCCTATAAATTGTTATATTTTTAATGGAGTCCATCATTAATAATCCTGGGGGGTATATGTGATCAGTACTTTTTGGCGATCGTTTTCGATAAGTTTATAATAAGTATCTATGAATCCCAGAATTTGTTCTCCCGTGTTAAAGTTTTGTCTATAAGAGATATGATTAGCTATCAAAATAAATTTAATACAAATGAATAATTATAATATTTTATGTATAAATATATAACAGATACTGAAAAATTAGGGGAGATATTTCTCACACTTGTCCCCCTCCCCCAATGGAAGTCTTTGTAATATTTTAAAATTTTTTTTATTTATTTAATTTATTACTTTTCCAATATATTCGTTTGCTGCTCAGTTAGAATAAAGTTATTTTGAGAATTATTTTTAACTGAATGCAAGGAGTTTTGTTCAGAGTCTGATTGACTAGTGTCCAAATTCTACAAGAATAAAAAAAAATATCAGGTTAATTAAGTTCTTGAGTGAATATAATAAAAATATAATACATATAAATAATAAAATAGAATACCTTCTGTACAAAAAAAATTTAATTTTGAATTTAATGCAAAAACTAACAATAAATATTAAGTTACATAGCTAAATATTGTAAATGCAAACATAAATATACTCACATTAACACTATGGAATGTAGTATTCCTAAACAAAAGTAATTCATTGGTTTGGTCAAATTCGGTAATAACGTTTAATACACTAGCATGATGATGTTCTTCTTTCATTTTGAAAATATTTTGTTTAAACGGTCGAAATCAAACGATAAACCAAGACTTACTGAATGCTTGATGGTCGATTGCAGTATATTCAGTGGCGTAATTTAGGGAGAGATGTCCTCCATGTCTGCATGTCTGGACACTCCATGATTTAAAACGATCCTCAATAAGAACCAAGGTTTATAATATTAATTGTAATTATATTTAAATTAATATATAAATAAGTGTACATCTTGGTAAAACAATGAGACATATTGTAAATTGATACGTATGTGAGACTTCCTACTTACACGACTGAGACATTCTTGGTTCAGAGCATTTTATGACAGAACCTTAAGAGTCTTTTAAAATTATTATAACAATTGTAAGTTTTTTCTTTAATTCCTAGTATAAAAAGTATTAATAGTTCGAGAGTATTTGTTTATTTGTGCATGCACATTTTCTTTTTACAATCCGCAATACCCAATAAATTGGTATTATCAATACTATTACTATATTCTAATATAAAATAAATGGTAAAACTGAAATTAAATTGCTTAGATTAGATGATACGTTGGGATATTAATCTACAGGGATATCTAGAAATTATTTGAGTTTCACTGGATCATCAAAATAATGAAAATACCCATAATGAAAATAAATACGGGATAACACATGACAATTAAAATTATCATTATGACTGATTAATGACTATTACGATCTTTTATACTGAACAAATCGTTCACATGATTCAATAATAATGATAATTTGAATATTCTTAATGAATAGTATATGGTACCGTTTACACGCGGTTATATAATACATCTCTTTTGGCAATACATACTTGTAATATTTTTCGATGACAAATTCACAAAAATCTATAATGCGAACTGGTGTTGAATTATGATATGGTTTATTATTAAGGTGTAATTTCCTAGAACGCATCTATAGACGCACGGCTCTAATTTTGGTCACGTGGTTGATAGCGATTCTCCAGAACTACAAAACGTGCCACAACACATGCATGGCATATATTTATTATTTTTATATAATGCCAGGTATTCACTAATTAGACTAATACGTTGTTGTATATAGTTCATATGTGTGGGATTATAATTATTATATTTTTGTATTTATAATTAATTTTAAAACCAGCGAATAATGTTTCGTTAGCAGAAGAAAAAAGATACAAATTAACCTTCTACTAGAAGACTTTTAATAAATTTGTATACATAAATTAAGATTAAAATGAAGCGTAATGTAAAAATATTTCGACAAAAAGTAGTTATTTTAATTTTAGTATGCTATGTGGAATTATTTATTTTGTAATGTTGGTGACGGTGTAATCACAGAATAAAATGTAATACAATTGATAAGAAAATCAAAATTTAGTATTCATTGATAACAAGATTATGTTTGTAGTCCATATCACGGCCATATAAATTAAATAAAATAAAATTATCGTTATCGTTTTTCACCTCGTTTTTCGCGTTCGAGCTGTTCAATAATTTTTATTTTAGAGTTTTAATATTAATCGTTTTAAATTACTTACAATCTATTATATTTTTTGTTCATTATAGTATTAACTGAGAACAAAGCATAAAATAATATAAATTGATAACTGTTTTTTAAATTGTGTTCAGTATATACAATACATTTTGTATATTACAATTTATTAATGCACCTTTATTAAATATTAATATTTGCTTCAATGGCTTGGAGATCTCACGGTCGGAGTAATATTGAACTTGTACAGAACTTAAGAGGTAATTAACTACTTAATAATATACTTAAAGTATATTTGTTGTAATTTAGTTTTACATTTCCAAGGATTTATTTGTAAATTTATAATTATTCTGTATCAGTATGCCTTATAGTTGATTACAGTTTTATGTTTCGGAATTTATTAGAAGTATGAAATATCATTATTTTTTTTATTAATTTTCATTGTTCTCCTATTTTAACTAATTAGATAGTAACTCTTTTGTTGTTTTAAGTGATTTGTAAAATAAAAATAAAATGTATTTCTCCAGATAATAAGAATAAAGTTACTTAAATTGCTGATGTGGTATTGATTCCAATGACTATTTAATTTATTAGATGTTAACTATAACTTATTCTAAAATTTAATATTTTTTTCACATTAGAGTTTTAGAAGTAGAGATACCTAATTATAATTATAAAATTAAGACATTTAGATTTTAATACTATTTTAATGTTTTTATTTTATATATTAATTTATAATATATATTATGTGGTCAATCTCTAAAACAAATGAAAAAAAAATTGGTTAATTTTGAAAGAAAAATATATTGAACATTTTTTGGGCCGAAAAGAATGAAGATTTGAGAAGATTATAAAGGGAAGCCAATATTATTGGTAGTATGAAGCATAGAAAAATAAGGTGGACTGGTTATGCTTGGAGATCTAAAGGTACATTGGAAAATATAACAAAATGGAAACCAAACACAAAACAGCCCAGAGGACCACCTAGAAAACGATGGGTACATAGAATCAAGAAAGATCTTAGAATGTTGGGAGTAGAGAACACGAAAGAAATGTCAAGGGACAGGAAGAAGTTGAGGGACGTTGTTATTATGGGATTGAACCTGAATGGTCTTTAAAAATTTGAAGAAGAAAAAGAAAATATTTATTCATATTTATATACTTTAAATAATTATATTGTATTCTAGGCTAATTGCTGCTAATTTAAATTTCATAAAAATAATATATATGAGTTAAATAAATTATGTATATATTATTGCTATTATTTACTTTTGCAGCAAACAATATTATTAAGAGTGATAAAGTTGAAACAATTATGAAAGCTGTTGACAGAGGAAATTTTGTATCAGCATCACCTTATTTAGATCAACCACAAAGTATTGGCTATGGAGTTACAATTAGCGCACCTCACATGGTAATAAATTAATAAAAATAGTTGTTGCTAAATATAATACTAGATATTATTATTGTGTTTATATAGTTTATATTTTATGTACACTTTATTGTAAATTTGATAAAAGATACAAATATTCAGTTCAATTTTTGAATTGTCTAAAATACCAATACTTAATAATAAATACACATTTGTTTATTTTTAACTAAATATATAATTAAAATAATGTTTATTGTAGCATGCATATGCTTTGGAATTATTAAAAGATCAATTAGTAGATGGTGAACGAGCTTTAGATATTGGTTCTGGATCTGGATATTTAACTGCTTGTATGGCTGTTATGTTAGGGGAAAAAGGCAAAGCTGTTGGTATTGATCATATACCTGAACTTGTTGAAAAATCTATTGACAATGTTAGAAAAGATAATCCTGAACTCTTAAATTCCCAGAGAATTATTTTGGAAAGTAAGTGTTTAAAATATATTTTTACATTATTAAACATTTATAAATTTAACAAGAGCATTTTTATTTCAGCTGGTGATGGAAGATTAGGACTAGAAAAGTATGCTCCATATAATGCAATTCATGTTGGAGCAGCGGCAGAAAAAATTCCACAACCGGTAATTCTATTTATGCAGTAGAATATTATTGTTTAGAGAGTTATTTACAAGACAAGAATAGATTAATTAATATAATATATTAAACAACTGAGTGTCAGAGAATTAAGAAAAGGATTTTTTTCATCATGTTATTAAAAGTTGTTATTGGATAATACATATTTTTTAATAATTAATGCTATGCAAAATTAACTTAAAATATTAATTATATTTTAGTTTTACTTTAGTTATTGTTGTAGAGTCTTGATAATTCAAAATTCAATAACTTGAAAACTTTAATAGTTATGAAAAAATGTTTGTAATGTCTGTCATATTAAGTCTAAGGTAAAAATAATTATAAATAGTTAATTCAAAAACTGGTAATGATAATTTTATCTTAAATTTGAAAATGTAAGTATGTAACTATTATTGTACTGTAAAATAACCTACAGTTACCATATCATATCATAAGACAGTATTAAGTAATAATTCTTATTCTTCCATTTCTTTGATTATGAAAAAATGTTTAATGGTAAAAGTGATAGTACAGATGAGATACTGTTCAAGTATTAAAGAGAAATTGAAAACCTTGCTGTAAAATATCTTAAAATCAAATTATTTTTTTAAATGTTAAGAATCATATTCACATGTGTTAAAATTAAATTTTTTAATTGCAATTATTCTTAATAAATTCTTAATAATAGCTAACTTACATTTTTTCGTATTTAAAAAAAAATATTAAGTTATTCAACATTAAAAATGTTTAAGTTAACTTAATTTTCATTTCTCTTTAAATTTAAGTTATCAAGAATCCATTATAATAAAAAAGTTAATAACTTTAAACTTTAAACTAATTTTACCTAATAAAAATTAAGCAATTTTAGATGCTTGAAATATTTAAGCTCATTACATTAAAATTAATTATTTTTATTTAATATTTTAAAAGTATTTATGACCTAATATTTTATTTAGCAGTTTTGAGATAGTTGGTTGGTAATTATTAATAATTTATTTTGTACATTTGTTAATTATTAATTATTAAAAAAAATAAAAATAATGAAATGTATACTTATTTGGGAATAGTTTATTAAAATTCTACTGTAGTGTGTATTGAATAAATTTGAAATATTTGAAAAATGAAATGATGTTAGCTAGACAATGCTAAAACAAATTATTTTTAATTGATATCTTTTTAGTATTTTTTTATGAATTCTTATTATAGCTACATGGTTCCATGTTTGAACATTTATTATTATATATTTTTTTAAAAAATGTCATAATTCAAAATTAAGTAAAATACTAGTATAGTACAAATTTTTTTTATTTGTATAATTTTAAAATGTTATCATAAACTATTCATTAGTTTATAATTTTATTTAATTATAAGATTTAAAATTAACATGATTAGTTAAAATTATGAAATTATATATAAATATATAAATTAAATGTATCCTTACTTATGAAAACGTATCATTATTGTTTATTAATATGTTGTTTTCCTTAGTTAATTGATCAACTGAAACCTGGCGGAAGACTTGTATTGCCAGTTGGACCAAAGAATGGAGACCAAGTGTTGCAAGTGATAGATAAAAAATTAGATGGTTCGTTATCCAAAGAAAATTTGATGGGTGTTATATATGTACCTCTAACAGATGCAGAATCTCAAATAAGTAAAAGGAATCTTTGACAATGTTTGTAATTACAAAATTATTTCTTATCTATTTACATTACAATAAATATTCAGTTTCGTTCAAAATAATATCATTGGTATATAATAATTATATTATTGATTGATAGGTTATTAATTTATAGTAACAATATATGTATATTGTTTTAATTGCATTGTTAATATTTTCAACATTTTTATAGTCATATTTATAAATTAAATAACTTTCAAAGATTGCTAATATATTATTCTAGACTATTTTTTGAGTAAAATTCTTTATTTTGTTAAAAAAATTGATGTAATAAAATATTTATTTATTAAATATTTTTCATGTTTTTTTTTTTTTATTTCGTAGTAATCACAAGAAGAACAAATTTTCTTTAATTCTTAAATGTTTATTATTACTAACAATTATAAGTATGTAAATTATTTATGAAAACAACAATTCATTATTATTTACAAATTAATTTAAGATGTATTTGTAATGATATTACTTAGAAGAAATTCGTCTTATACTTTTTTATATATATTTAACATATGTTTATACCATTGGGCGTGCAAACTTTATTTGCAGGATATGCAGCTATTAAAATGTGCTCCTACCTCGCAAAGATATTAATGCTCTCTAAAATTAATGCAAGACATAAAATTGCATTTTAAACTTATAGTTACTACTTCTTATTAGAAAATTATAGGTTTTCATATTTTTTCACTATAAATAAAAGCATAAAAATTTAATATATATATTTGTTGAAATAAAAACTTACATAATATTATATTTATATAATTTTTATAATTCATACATTCTTTATCCTGATATAAGGACTTTAAGGTCTTCAATCTCATCATCTGACAATTTCAGTAAAAATGTTTTGTTCTATGAATATGAACATAAATACATCAAGGCATTTTTGGATTATCACTAAAATTAATTTTGATTTGGTAATAATCAATTTTGAAAATGCTCTTTCATAAGAGTAATTTATAATGGGAATGGTAACAAACATCTGTAAGGGTTTATAAAAATCTAAAAAAATTTCTGAACATTCACTATCTGCTAATCAAAATAACCATTTTGAAATGTTAATGTTAGATGAACTTCATACAGATTATATTTCTGTTATATTTACATGTAGTTTAATTTTTGCTATTAATATTATTATTATATCTAACTTTGTTCATATGCCCTCTAAAATAAGTGTCTGCTCACAGAGTAAACAAGCATACTCCGTGTACAAGCTTATGGGTTATATTTTTAAATTACTTTATATTGATTACTTTATTACAATATTACTATTTTACTGTGATTATTTTGTATTAGTTTCATAAAGATAAATTTATTTTATGATTTATTTGTTATTCAATGTATCAATTTTACTTAGATTAGTATTTTTATACTCTAATGCATTATTTTATTTCAAAAACATGATATTTATGATAGAGAATATTCTAACATATTTATAAATTTAATTTAATTTTTTTATTATTATTTTTTTTTATTAAGTAATGAATGCCCTAGGTGCAGAAATACATAAACATAGAACAATAAAGATTACACTGCTACCCTGGCTTTTCGGTTTTGAGCTTACGCGCTACACCTACGACTACGGACTGTATATTAGCTCTGAGAGCTATTCACAAGCCGCAGAGTAACGGAGTGCATCGCCGCGGCAAGCCGAAACAGCCCCCCCCCCCCCGGGGTTCGTCATAGGGACCACCCGCACCGGATCCGCACAGAGCTCTCTCTCTCTCTCTCTCTCTCTCTCTCGTACGTCCGTTGGTACGTGGATTTCTTGCTCTCCAACTGTCACCTTGGTCAAGTCAAGGGCTATCCTCCCTCCATCTGTTTTTGGTGACAGATAACCTTCGGTGTTTTTAACTTCCATCGATAAAGTGGCTGGATCCCTCGGGAGAATCGTCACTCGCCTGAGCCACGCACCGTTCACTCGGGGATGTTTCACCCCTTGCAACCGTGCGCCGCGCCGACGGCAGCCATCACCGTGGATTTTCGCCAAGACTAGCTTGTCTTATAACCATATGGTTGCTCCGGCAACAGCCACCACGAAGCCTAAGCCCCTAGGCGGGTACTCGGCCCGGAGTTGCCGCCTGTATTGCATGTCGAATAGGGCTCCCGCCACCCGTGGTACCGACTTCTCCACCGCTTAGGTTGGAGCATCATCGGTGGGATGCTTCGGCTAGAGGCGTCGATGCCCTTTCGGACTCAGCCTTTCACCTTCCTAGATTTAACAAGCAAGTGTCGGGTTTTCTCCGCTGTAGATTCTATGTATACCCAGCCCCGGGGTCTAGGAAATTTCGCCGCGACCGTTTCGCCGTGGACCTATTCGCCGCGAACACTTTCGCCGCCGGACTATTTGCCGCTACCGCTATGCCGCGGGATTACTCGCTGTCGGTCTATTCGATGCAAATAGAACCTACCCACGAAATATTATTACCAATAATGCACTTAAATTATTAAATATTAATAAACAAAAATACTAAAGTTATGATATTTTTTCAAACCCCATCACTCGACTTTTTACATGCATTCATATATATATATATTAGGGTGGTCCTTATTTTTCGATCTCTGATTTATTCAAATAAAACCCCCCAAAGTCGTTTGGATAGTGATAAAAATGAGTTTTGTAAAGTTTGGGAATGATTGAAAATAATTAACCCGTGCCACAAGAACGCCAAAGATTGATATACATTGATTTTTCAAGAAAAAAAAAATTTTTGGTTTTTTTAATCGCAGGTCCTAAAATAAATATTTTTTTAAAATGTATACTTAACTTTATTTTAGAAAACAATATTTTCTAAAATTTATATTCTGATCTATTTTATTATAAACTTACAATTTACTAAGGTAATTATAAAAGAAAATAAAAAAAATGCATAAACATACTTATTATGGTAAAAAGGCAAAGTATCATATTTTATTTTAGAAATTTTGAGTAAATATTATTTGACAATTAAAAAAATTTATATTAATTATTGCTTCATATCATAAAATAAATGTAATATACGAATATGTAATATAAACATACTAAAACAGTGTACTGTAAGTGACAAATGACAGTAATATTTATCATCATTACATGCAATTTTATTTCTTCATTAGTGTTCCTTTTCTTGAGTCTGGATATGTTTTACGATAGTCGTACACAACTTGCAGTAAATATTGTTTTTGGCTTTCATCTTTTGTTATTTTGTCATTATAGTCTTGTATTAGTTTAACCCCTCGCTCAGCAACATCATTGATAACAGATATTTTTTTTATTATAGCTGCAGCTTTTTTGTAGTTTTCATTATTTTGCCAAGATGACGGATCAATTTTTAGGAATTCAGTATTTATTTTGAAGCGATTAAATAGTGTCATAGATTCTGAACATATAAAATCTTCAAGACCTTTGTTTAAAATTGAATCAACTTGGTTTGATTTGAGAATATATTGTTTTCTGAATTCGTCTTCGGAATCCGTATTTTAAGCCGTTATCATTTTTTTCTTTGTTTCCACGGAGACATCATCGTCAAAAAATGAGAATGCTGCAGCTTCTTGAGATAAATACCATAAATGACCACACATTTTTTTTATGGATATATCTGAAATACTCTTATCGACTGACTGATATTTTATTAAATCTTTTAAAAATGTTAAATCTTGTAGTGGCGCACATGAAGTTAGAAGAGCTTTAAACCAAACCTTTACATATAATTTAACAATAAACACGCATATACTAGCAATAGATATTTCTTCTCGTTGTTTTAAATCAAACTGTTTTCAAAATATATATATTTTTAAACAGTATATTGCTTTGGCCATCCACCGTGCATGGTCCGAGCCATACTCCGAGTATCTTAAATGTGAGTCCTCGTGGTGGTACTCCTCCAAGAAAAATTATGGTTAACTCTAACAGTTCCCTATAATCTTCCCTAGGGAGCTTTTTATTTAAATAACTAATACAAAACTCTATTATTTCTGTACTAACGTTGTGCAATAATTTTTCAACATATTCATTTTTGATACCAGGTTCAAAATTTGTAGTATTTACATTTGACCAAAATTCTCTAAATCGTTTAAAAATTGGACAACAATGTGGTGTCTCGAAACGTAGCTAAAATAAATAAAATATAATAATTTAAAACATTATACAATATTAATACTTAATAAATTTAATATTTTCAAAATATTAATAATTTAACTCACTAGCTATTTCCATTTCACTATAAGTACGTTTTCTATTTTCTTCAAATACTTTCAGTCGTTCTGCAGCCCTTTCTTCCTTTCTGGTAATTTTTAAATCAACTCCAAGCATTGATCCAGGACGGTTTTTTTGTCTTTGAGAAATTAAAAACGATCTATCTTCTTCTATCTTCATAATATTCAGTGCATCAGCTTGTGCAATATCAAATAGATCATTTAATGTAGAAATAAATTGTTCATTTTTTTTTTTTGTTGTGTTTCAGTTTTTCTGTGCTGCAATTTTTGTAAATCTCTCCATTCATAGTAATATTTTTGTAATTTTGAAATACAGTGTTGTTCTGCTTTTATCGGTATACGTGCTTTTTGCCAGAAAACACTTACTTCTTTTATAACTACCTAATTTAGAACTTTCATTTATGTTAAGCTTTACCTCACGCATATTATAAAAAAACACAGATAACACCTGTTGAATTGACGGCAATTTACTACCGACGATTTGAGATGATGGATGTCCAACTAAGTATATGTAGTTAGCATCACGTAAACTACTTTTTGTAACCATGATAACTTTAATAACACAATTTGAATTACACGCAATATATAATAATGTTGAAACCAAAGTCACAACAAAACTAAAACCTCTTTAAACAATATACCTAGTACGGGTCAGTTGGTTCGAGAAATAATCCATATTCAATTATCCAAGATAAGATAAGCCAAAAAAAAAATATTTATTGAATTTAGTTAGGTATTGCATTTTATCTCCAACAAACCGTTAAGATAAACCATAATGTACAATAGTGTATTTATACTTAATACTTTCCTATTCAATTGTATGCATGAAGTAAGTTATATTTCAATATTATAATACTTATTATATTGATTATTGATATAGATTATAGTTAACAAAATAAACGTTCTATATTGGATGTCACAATGGTACTCTTTGTCCACAAAATTATAAAAATAAACAAAATTTAGTATAAAAACGCTATTTGTTTGTAAAATAATTATTCTATGAAAAACAGTAAAGGATGTAAAATTTATAAAAAAGTATTTTATACAAATATTGTAAGATACAATTTTGTAAAAAATTAATATTTCATTGGTCAGAATTTAAAATATAAAATAATTTGTGAAAATCAAAAATAAATAAGTTTGGGGCTCTTGTGGCACAGCTTAACTTTTTTTGATTGTCTTGAAACTTCTAATATTTCATTTTTATATCTAATTAAACCAATCTAGGGGGTTTCCCATGAGAAATTTAAATATTTTTTCAAAACTGCCATATAAGGACCACCCTAATATATATATATATATATATATATGTATACATATAATAATAAAATAAATATAGTATACATAGTTATAAATTAAAGTCAGTATGACGGTTTTGCTATTATTAATAATATTATTATTTAATAATCTCCTCAACTTCAACTTCAACATCGACTTCACGATGAATATTCTGTACTACTAAGCCACTTACCTTAAATGTACTTAAAAAGTATCTTAAATGATCAACAGAATTTCGAAGATTAGTCATAATTCTTTTTAATGTGGAAGAACTTCTTTCTGATTCATACGATGTAATATGTAGTATTGCAAAAAGTATGAAGCAATTTGAATAAATTTGAAAAGAAGTTTTTATTGCATTCATCAAGAGCATCTAGATTCTAGAAAACCATGTACATTTAATTTTTAAAAATGTATACTCCAAATCTTTCATTTTACTTCAATAACGTCTTGATCAATATCATCTGAATAACATTCATTTAAATCTTTAATTACTTGGTTATCATAAGTTTCATTAGAAATTAGATAACAAAAGCCAGACATTGTATTTTTATAGTTAAAAATCGTTCATTTAACTGATGAATTAAGTTATAATTGAAGGAATATAATAATTAAAAAAAAAAAATATTTAAAGTTAGGTATCTGTAGAACAATTTGATCTATGTTTTTATAGTTTAACATTTTATGTTAATGTTTGTTAATAATGACATATAATGTTAATACATTTTAATAATGTTTTATCATGAAAATTTCCTTTTCTTTTTAGTACATACAAAAAGGAAATTATTTAAATTTTTTAATTTTATTGATCAACTAAATTAAACTCGTTATTGTTGTTCTTGCACAAATGTGTACATGATTCTTAGCAAATACAATTTAATTTTTAACTAATAGCATTCTTTTATGTATGTAATAATTAACCAATATAAACCTATATAATTATGTAATATAGTATAAATGACAATACAAAATAATTACCATAAAGGTGTGTATAGTAAATAAAAATCTTCAAAAAAAAAAGTAAGATAGTAAAAATAATCAATAAATAACAATAATTTAGTACATAAAATAAAAGGAAAACGATTTACTCACAAATTATTTACGTACACAGAGACCATAGAAAAATATGACTGAATTCAGAATCATTGTTTATTGCTAGATATTCAATTTATTAAAATCATCGATAATGATTTCTTTCGCAAAAATTCCTGAATTTCATATTTTTAGACGTCAATAAAAAATTTTGAAATAGATGTAAAATATAAGATTATATAAAATAGTTAACAACATATCTTGTTAATTGTTAATGGGTAAGCTATTGTCTGTTATTTTTTCATATAGGAATAATATAAAACATATTTTACAATGCCAGAAAACCTAAAAATGATTATAAATATAATAATAATATAATACCGTAAAACTTATAACCTTCAAAAATTTGCCGCCCCTCAAAATTTCCCACTGTAGGCTCGTGCCTATAGTGCCTGCATATAAATACGCCACTGGTAGTGACAGTTGTATTATAGTAGTTCGATGCGATTATTTTAACTTTCGACATTAACTTTTACTTTAACTTCTGTGTGTTTTTAGTTGTTTATTTATTTCATTGTTGAAACAGTTAAAAATCATTATACAGTGATATGTAGTGATATAAGTATATCATAATCATGTACATAATACGACGGTCAATGGGTCACCTCAACACCAAATAAATTATATTACAACCAAATTATGTCACACTATATCAAGCTGTAAACGTAGTTCGTACATACAAAAAATGTTGTTAATTTTTCTTTCCCAAAAGTGTTGGTTTTCGAAACTTTGTCCATATTATGCGCTCTGAAAAAATCTTCTGCCCCAGAAGAGTATATAAGCGCATGATTGCTTATGAACAAACGGAAATTAAAACTGCAAATTCTATTGTAGTTTAAAATGTACTTGATTTAAATTGAGGAGCATATCAAAATTTATGTTTCACAATTCAAAGAGTGTCAATCAGGGATGAACGCATGTAAAAAGTCAGGTGGTGAGGTTTGAAAAAATATCATAACCTTAGTATTGTTGTTTATTAATCTTTAATCATTTAAGTACATTATTGGTAATAATATTTCGTGAGAGGTTCTTTTTGCATCGAATAGTTTGACAGAATAGGGACTTGTAGTAGGGCAGCAGCTATTACAATATTGGGTGAAGATTCATCATCTACACGTCTGACAGCAACCAACAGATACGGGAAACTGTACGACTGGTGGATGCACTGCGATACGGAAGGCAACGGGAAACCACCGTATTAATATCCCAAGTATCAGAAATCAATATATCCTCTTCTCAAGATAAGAGGGAAGACCGAAGATTGCTGCAAACTAATCTACGGATTGAAACCATAGAGAGAGAGAGAGAGAGAGAGAGAGCCCGACAGCGAGTAGTCCGGCGGCGAATCGGTCTGCGGCGAAGTGGTCCGGCGGCGAATAGGTCCGCGGCGAAATGTCCGGATCCGCTCGTCAGGAGTGTGTCGGTCACAACCCCCAGTTCATACAATTTAGTAGGTATAATAAAATTTCAAAATAGGTGTAAGAGAATGTAAATTGAATACACGGTGAAAAAAATTGATTATAGTTATAATTAATAAATCACTTTAAAAAGAAATAAAGAGAAAGATATCTGTTGAAATGTAAGTAAATTAAAATATTATTTAAAGGAAAAATTTGAGGTTATAAGGCATATATTTTCGATTCATTTACAATGACAATATATATTATAAGGTAATATAAGTTTGCACATTAAGACCAGGGTTCCCATTTTTCATAGTAAACATTTTCAGTACCAAAAATATGGAACATATATTTTTTTTCGACAATAGTTTGATTTATTAGCATGCAAATGAAATAAAATATTGTCAATTTTTATAGTCCCTCAAAATTTAAGATATTAAAAAATCTCTTTCTTTTATTATGTAGGTATGTGAATACTTTTGTTATACAAAATTAAGTATATTTAATTTTGTATAACAAAACATATAGGTAGGTCTTTTTTTTTTCATTATTTGAGTTATTTGAGCGTGAGGGAGTTTTTCCCACTCAAGACTGAAACCAACTAGTAATTTACTAGTCTTTTTCAAAAATTCATTATTTTAAATTTTATGACAGTCAATTATAATAATTAAATATTAGTTAATTTCAATTTTGTTATAATTTAATGCACTTTATGACAATGTAAAATTTGATTAAGTAATCGGATAGTTAAATGACAACAAATAAATTTCACCTTCGTTTATCTTACAGAATTCTTATAATAATCGTTATGTCACACCACATTTTCTGATCCTGGCGACTCAGGCATGAAAAACGTGTGACAAGCCCAAAATTAATATCACATATTGATTCACGTAAGAAATGGATAAGAAATAGGTATCTTACAAGTATTCATTTTTAGATTCGATATAATGTTCTAAAGATTATTAAAAACTAGGTTTTAAAGATAAAAAAAAAATTTCAAAAGATTCTACATTTGGCCACTAGCAAGTACGCGAATACTAGTTTCCTTAATCATTTCAGAAATATCCTATTTATGAATTCAAGGAATTACACAAACATTCAATATGATAATAGCAACATTAGATATATTCAATTATTAACGATGTTATAATATTAATGATATCAAATTTCTGTCCGAGTTAGAACAGTGATTCAATTCCAAATTTTAGCTACTTATGGAGGTACGTGAAGTTGGCCCCCCTCACCATGACCGATTTTTTTGAAAATTATGTACTCATTTTGCAATTAATTTGCAAACATTTGCAAATTGGTTTTCAGAATTTGAAAATCATTACCCTGGCTGCTATAAGTAAAATAAGACAGGAGGCCAACTTCACGCAGCCCCCCCTCTTGAGCTACGAATTTCAAAATGACAACAACATTTTTCAAATAATTTGCAAATAATTTGCAACCATTTGCAAATTGGTTTTCAGAATTTGCAAATCATTTCCCTGGATGCTATAAGCAAAATAAGACAGTGGAGCAATTTCACGCAGCACGCATTTTAAACAATTGAAAATTCAAATTTTACTGTTCGATGTGCGTCCAATGGTTCAATTTGTTGATCCTAAAGAACATCGATAGTAATGCAAAACTTTTCCGCAGTAAGCAACTATGAAATGCTAGCTCAAACAATGATATATCACCACAATTAGACTAAAATACAACTTTTAAAAATATTTATTCCGCGAATTCAACAGATAAAAATTGTAGCGATGAAAATGTTGTAATTGGTAATCAAAAATCAGATTGTACATTATCAGATGACGATGGAACAATTAGTTCAAATGAAGAATCTAAAATATCTACGAATCCTCTAGATGAAATTGAAAATTGGCGTGAAAAGGGATCTAAAGAAATATTATTTTCAGTCAAAAACACGAAGGATAAAAAAAAATTAAGACAAACAAAATATATAGAGTCGACACCGGAAATTGAAAAAGTTGTATCAAATAGATCATCACGTTCATCCAAAAATAATTTTTTAGTCCACGGAAATATAACTACACCTATAACAATAAAAAAAAAAGTTACCTGGTTCACAACACTTGCCCATTTGATTCAATTTCTGTTTTAATTACAATGGCATACATACATATACCTTCATACAAAAATTTCATAGATGTAAATTCAAATTTTTTTCTTAAATTTTGTCAGAAGCTAGCCACTAAACCGTGTTCTACAAATATATATAAAGAGCGGTTAACATGTCTTCAAAATGTTTTCATAGAAGATATCGGCGTAACAGATACCAAACTCATAGACGCAAAATGCAACGCGAGTTATATGATCACTAGTTTTTTAAAAAGTGTGCCATCCGCCGTTGAAAAACGACAATGTTTCAACTGTGCAACAGAAAAAACAACATCAAGTCCGACAATAATTTTAAACTTCAAAAATAGCAATTTATATGATTTGGAAAGTAGTTTGAGAGAATACAGCGAGAAAAAAAAAAATTAAATGTACAAAACAAAACTGTTTAGGATTTTTAAATGTTACTAGAGTTCTGGAAAATAATTTATTTATCAAAACCGATTTAATTTCTGAATACAACGAATACTCACTAGCTGACTTATAGTATAGTCTAACAATTAACAATATCAGGTATTGTATATAATTATTTAAAAAAAATATTATTTAACTAATTGTTTTGATTAATGTTTAGATATATATTATCTGGAGCTGTTTCGTATGGACATGACCATTATGCTGCGTATGTATATCGTGTAAACAGCTGGGAAGTACACAATGGTTTGGTGAACAAATAAAAAGTACCCCAAGTCTTATTTTGCTTATGGGGATTGGAAGTGGCGATTTTCTATCTGTCTAACACACGTGAAACATAGGATTATAGACGTGTTCTATTTCCAACGTACCGATTGATATAATAAAGCGATAACAATTCTGAAAACAGATTTGAATTTGTTATCAAGTCTACTTGAGATTGGCTTTCCCACATTTTTGATTTTTTGATTAAAACTTTTCCAAAAATTGAAATATGTCAATTTTTTAATTACTCTTTTTTAATATATCGTTTTTAGGATTTTAGGAGGGTAATATAAAAAATGTGGGAAAGTTGATCTCAGGTAGATTTGACGACAAATTCAAATCTGTTTCCAGAATTCTTATCGCTTTATTATATCAATCGGTACGTTGGAAATAGAACACGTCTATAACCCTATGTTTCTCGTGTGTTAGGATTATAGACGTGTTCTATTTCCAACGTACCGATTGATATATGTTTCTCGTGTGTTAGAAAAAGACAGAAAATCGCCGCTTCCAATCCCTTTATAGCAGCCAGGGAAATTATTTGCAAATTCTGAAAACCAATTTGCAAATGTTTGCAAATTATTTGTAAAATGAGTACATAGTTTTCAAAAAAATCGGTTATGGTGGGGGGGGGCAACTTCACGCACGTAACTTATGGCCACGTATCAAAAGCAGCTTACCATTACGCGCGGCAAACCCTCAAACATTAGCTCGCGCGGCAGCTGCGCCAAATGGATACCTAGTTGCCACGCGAGCTAAATTATGTCGACATTATAACACGCGGCAAAGGAATTTAATTTAATTGCTCGCAAGCAGTAGAAACGGTCTTTGTCATTTTAAATTCGATCGCGCAGCAATACGACTTTTTTCTTATCACCATGGACAATGAAAAGTGTTGCGTTTTAATTCAATTATTTGTTTCTAAAGATTTTTTATGGAATTGTAAATATTGACTTTACCATAATAAATCGCTGAGAGAAAATGCATGGAAAGAAATAAATGCAACATTGGACTTACCTATTCCTTACTTACTTACCTATTACTTACCTTATTACTTACCTATTCCCGAGCTGAAAAAGAAAATGACCACGTTTCTGGCGCCGTACAGAAAAAAAAATCCAGAATAACTATAAGTCAAATTACTGGCTCTGGTAAGTATTAAATAATATGGAAAATAAAAAAATACAGTATTCTATACTTTAATTTATTTTAACACGTGTAAACATTTGTATATACATACTAATGCTGAGCATTAATTCGATCAATCCGGATTACGGATTACAATTATTTAATCCGAATTTCGGATCAATCCGTTTTATCCGGATTCACGGATCCAATCTGTTGATTCAGATTTCGGATTCAATCCGTTGATTCAGATTTCGGATGTAATCTGTTGATTCGAATTTCAGATCCAATCCGGCTTCATTGTTTTTGAGATAATCAGCTAATTTTTTATTATTATAAACCTAAATAATACGAACAACGATCTCAGACTTATTAACAATCGACTCAATATTATAAGACCCCTAATAGCAAATACACCCGGGTTTTCGAATTTTTCACAATTTATTATTATACATCTACCTATGCAGTAGGATCTAGGATTTAGAAAGTAGTAAGTTGGTATTTACTATTTTTATTAATAAAAAAGGAATTTTTATGAACGTATATGTACACAATTCATAGCCAAGTGTAACGCCATATGGTTTTGAAATAAAAAGTCAAAGGTGTTTAAGTTAATTTTATTGATTTTTCTAATCAATTAATATTTTATTTTTTAATAGTTATTTTAAAAATTATGTACTCTTATGTTCATCTTGTAATATAGATAATATGTAACATGGGTTTTTAATCAAAATTATTAGGGGTCCCAAACCCAACTTCCAAGTTGTATCCTACAACTTGTGACAAAATTAATACATTTTCATATTATACCTAAATATTATTTACATGTATCAATATTTGTTATCAATAAATAGGTGATTAAAAAGGCAGACGGTTAACGAATTCCTAAATAGTATTCCAGAAATAAATACTAAAACTAAAGTTGACCGTCAGCACAATATTACATGCATTATAAATAGTTAAACATGATAAATACACATCATATTCAATAAACCTATTGAATATATTAACGTTTATTCATTGTACATGTACATCACATTACGTGCGTGAGATGTAAAATAATCTTTTTTCACACGTGTCACAACGGTTAACACATCGGAAACGAGTGTACTGACACGAGCGTCAATCAAAATTATTAATTCTAGATGTACGCCCTGCCGGAAAGCTTCTAGAGTATGATTCGACTCTAATAGCGTTTTTCCAAGGCGCGTAAGTTATGTTTCGCCAACCTGACCCGACAGAGATGCACAAGTCGACTTCAATCGGACGAACCGAAAGAAACCGCAACCACGTGACTCAACCCGGGTGTCGACGACAATTACGTCAAGGTGCGTAATGGTCATGCAACACAGTACACATTCATGACGACTGATATATCGCGCTGACGCGCGGCCAGGTTAGGAGTAGCCAGCTAGATCAAGCGACTACCGTTGAAGCGATCTTGCTGACTGCCGTATTTCAACGGACTGCCGCTGATAAGTGAATGCGGCTGGTTACGCGATCCGATCGTCCGCGTATAGGATCGATGGTTTACCGGGATCACGGTGCACCGGCGCGTTGACCGATCTCGGGCCAGGGTCCCTATGAACGACGGTCATCGACGCCGGTAAGGCAAAGAGCACCGTAAACCGGAGCCAGTCTAACAAAACTCGGAAGTTGGGCATGCAGTGGCGCATACCACTATTATACGTCTGAAAAGCGCTATCTGTTGTAAACGTTACGCCGGTATTAGCGGTCGGCATTAATGAACCTCACTGCTAGAGCACGTGCTTCTACGCAAGAGTGGGTCTTCATTCGTCCGTCGTTGTTACGAGCATCTCATTTTTTTTTATTTTCGAATTTTTATCGCTACATACGCAATAAGCGTGCAACATTCAATGCTCGAAGTTACGATTTACGGAAGCCGTAGTCATAAAACAAGATGCATTTCATCAATTTTATTTCACCTCCCGTTTCTTTTTCAATGTTATACAACCTTCATCAGCTGCCTTAATAATTTTTAAAACTTCCAATCGATCACATTAAACGGTATTTACTACCGTTTGCTTTATATCGAACAAACTGTAATTAAATGTCTTGATTTAAGGTATAGATTTTGTTTTTTACTAGTGACCACGAATATAAGCTGAAGTTATAATTATAAACTTACAACTATATCGTCAAACCGGGTGACTTGGAACGATTTTGACCTTTTAACTACTGTAACACATTCAATATTGATAATTAAATACTGTAAAAAATCATGCAGTGTCGCAATCCTCCAAGGAATAGATTGAGCAATAAAAAAATAAAGTTCTTAAGTAAATTAAGGTAAAAAAAAATAGAAAGTGCTTGTTCCAAGTCACCCGGAGTTTTGGGTGACTTGGAACATGCGTTTTTTTTTAATGCAGATTGCATTTAATCATTTGTGGAAGGTCACTTGGAACGCTACAATTATTTTAAAAAAAAATAAATTGTTAAAAACCACATTTTTATTAGTTTAAAAACTATTTAACATTTTTTTTTTTAAACTGTTTATTACAAAATAATACCTTTTCTTATAACTTGCAGTCTTTGCTCACAAAATAAATTTAACCAATATATTTATATAACAAAACTTGATATACAACAAAAAATAAAATAGTTTAAACTTACTTGTAAAACAATAAATAAAACAAATATTTTTTTTTAAACCTTAACATTTTATATTTGTAACAAAAAACAATATAACAATAACCAAAAACAATTTTATTGACTTTAAAACTTAACAATTTAAATATTTACAGTAGATAAGGAACTAATTTTTATTCAAACTGATAATTGAAAAATTGAAAAATTTTGGTACGCATGACTGCCGGGCATTCGTTTATAATAATTCGGCATTTTCCAAGTCACCCGCTTATTTTTTACGGAAAATAAAAACAACCTTGAAAAATGTAAATAATATTAATTCCTAATTCTACTTAACGATTAACACTAAAATCACATTAGGTATTCACTAAAAAATAACAATACCTTGAATTTTGAAGCTGAAGTAACACTTTCTAAGCTCTTAATTAAGGAATTGAAAATTTGGATTTTTTTTTATTTAAATATGATTATATCACACGGCATAAGAGATAACACATTTTCGATGATAACGAAACGTTTACAAAACGTTCCAAAAATACTGATGTGGTGTCAACATTTTATTTCCCTTATCTAGTTAAAATTAAACGCTGTTAACAACAAAATAACACATTTGTTCCAAGTCACCTACCCGTTCCAAGCCACTCAGTTTGACGGTATGTAATCGGTGGCGGCTAACACTACTTATTTATAAGTATAATTAAAATTTATAACGGAACAATTTAAGCGTCCATATATTTTACCGATAAATTTCTAAATCATATACGTTTTGAAAGGTACAATAACATTTCCGAAAAATTATTGAAGTTATTCTTGTCTCCAACAATGTAAGTAGGTACCTAATTATACTTTCATTTATTATAAATAGTAAAAGCCGTTTTTAGTTCTGTTATGAAATATTTTTAATTGTTCGTGACCATGGAAACAGTTTGGTAATAAGAAACGTATATTGTCACGGAAACGTATTGATTTTCTATAACCATAAGACGATTATATAAATAATTATAAGTTTTAAATTTAATTAATAATTTGTACTTTAATCGCAATCGTTGTTTATGTCCCAATCCTAAATCGTATATACGGTTAAACCGAGCTATAAAGGAAAGCTATAAAGGTTATAGTTATGGCTCCTCATAAATTTTTCAATTGATCAAATCACGTGGTCATAACTTTTAAATATAAATATTTTAGATAGATTTTAAAATAACGTATTTATTATAAGTCCTCTTATTATATCATAACTATTTCGTTACTCTAGTATGTAACGTGGCCCCTAGAGAATATATTTGTATAACTTAGTTCCATTGTTATTAATATAGTTTAACATTAATTAGTTTCTATTGCAGTTTATATGGCAACAATAATCGCAGTTTAAAATTTATTCTTTATTTTATTAACATTTTCTTTGTTGGATAATGTAGGTAAAAAATACTTTATTATCATGTAAAATTGAAAAAAAAAATACTATAGACGTACTATAGAAAATATTGGGGAAAAAATTCATCAATGATTAGACGAAAACGATTTTACAAAATATTTATATTTCTACGAATATCCTTTAAAATAATAGTCAACTTTCGTTTTAATGAAACATCATTCTTATCACTCTAAAGTCAAGAGTATTTTACTTTACATCTTCATATTAAATACTGTATTATGTAATTTCAAATACCATACACAATATCAAAATAATTAAAATATACACATTAATATAAAATTAAATAGTTATTTATAGTTTAAAATAAAAATTTATATTCTTCACACTTACAAAATATGAATTATAATGCTTTACTTAAAATAAGATTAAATCTGATTGTTAATCGATACTTCAAATTTTTAAACCAGAAATATTTTAAAAAGTGTATCATTAAACAGTATAGTTACATTTAGGCTTATCTACAAGATACGTATTTTCAGTCAAAAATATTTATAAGAGGTGCGAGCGATAACTGCACGTGAACGGCCTCACACATATAGATTTTAAGTATTGTACGCATAAATATATACTTTACATAAAAATAATTTTAAATAAAAAAAATGTGTAAACTATGCACAACAAAGTTCTCAGTATTTATGAAATAATAGTACATAATTAAAGCGAATCTACTTTTTTTAGCATTTAGTGTATCCACTAAATGCTAAAGAAAAATATAATCACAAAAATATGGAAAATTATTAAATAAAATAAATTTAATTGATCACTATATATCTACAGAAAAAATAAATATACATAAACAATAAATATTGATAATATTATGTTAACAATTATTATATATATATATATATATATATATATATATAATTATATTATACGTGTGTATGTCATTGAAATCCTCCTAAACGACTTGAATGAATTTCTTTGTATGCGTTTGGGTGACACCTTGGATGGGTTAGATTCAAATAATTTTAGAACAAAGTTAAGTTTAGAGAAAAGAAAAATGTATAAAAGGTGTGTATCATTATTCTTTTTATGTTATATTTTTTATTGTACTTTTACATTAACTGGCGCTGCAGTCGGTATCTAGGTTATTTATCTATACTGCAACTAAATAGCTGGATCAACTTGAATGAACTTTGTGTATACATTCATTCATTCATTCATTTATTTAAACTTATCCAAAGCAACGTGAATGTTTCTTCTTACGTTTATTGTTGGTTAATGTTCTTGGACCGACGTCCTACCAATACTTGAAAACAGTCAATAGCATTTTGTACGACACATTTCATGATGCGTGTCACAAATTATATTTGTTGGAAGATGACAACTATTGGGATATTACATTTACAGATGCAGCATTGAGTTCCTCTCCTCATAAAATTCACCAATTATTCGCTATATTATTAATGGCATGTTTTCTATCTCACGCTTCTGTCTTCTGGTTCAAGTATCAAGGCTGGGCATTAACGAGTTAAAAAGTTAAAGTTAAGTTACTTTTAACTAAGTTACTTAACGAGTTACTTTTTTTTTAGAGTAACTTAACGCGTTAATTTATTTTATAGTCACGTTAAGTTATTTTTTTTCTTTGTACGATCCCCAAAGATTTATTATAGAATTTTGTTTAATAAAAAAAAAAAAAAAATAATAATAACAATTATTATTTTGTTAAATATAAATTATTGATCGGATTTTTAAATATTCAATTTAAAATATAGTATTTATAGACAAGTAGAGACCAACCATTGATTAATTATATTATAATATTATAGTTACTGTATATTTAACAATGCTAATAGTTAATGGAACTTACAAAATGTCAAAATATACGAAACGACTTATGAGAAATAAATAATAATATTTTATATTATTTCTTATTCACAGAATATAGTATGTCTACATACTAAATTATAATATGTTATTTGTAAATCTATAACATGAGGTAAATGGTGGAATTAGTAACTTATTTTTAACTAAGTAAAGTTACTTTTTTTCCAACTAACTTGTAACTTTAACAAGTTAAATAAAAAAGGAAAGTAACTTTTAACTTTAAACTTAATTTACATTTTCCCAAATTAACTTAACTTAATGAGTTAAAAAAAATAGTTAACTTGCCCAGTCTTGGCAAATATAAAGATTCCATGAGCAACGATATTCTGCATCGTATTTGGACGCAGAACAACGTCTGTCGGGTTCGCTATTGTATATATATATATTATTTTTTACCAATAAGTTAAATGTATGCTAAGGGCAATGTGGATATAATAAGGTATTATGCACAATTTTAAAACAAGTATGCCAAGTAAAAATGATTACACATTAACTAAGCTTTTTGTGAAATAATTACCATTATAAGGCACATACTTATAGCACACCATTCATAATTAAATATGAATATTATATTTATTGTCATAAATAATATGTTAGTCAGTAGCTAATAGTATTCTAAAATGAAAAGTATTCTGAATTATTATAAATGTAAATTTACATTTTATAGTGTTATATTTTTTTACTGACAAAATATGTTTGTTTTATTACGGCTTCATGAGAATGATTAATTTTACTATTTAATTTATGTCAAGAAGACCTATTGCCATGTGATACAATCTTCTTCTTCTTCTTCTTCTTCTTAAAAGAGGAAGAGGAAGACCAAAAAAGAGATGGTTGGAGACTTTGTAGAATGACATGAGGGCTGTCGGTGTTTGCAGAGGAGATGTGATTGACCGAGTAAAGTGGAGGTGTAGGACAAGGGTGGCCGACCCCAAATAGTTGGGAGGAAGGCGAAGTAGAAGAAGAAGAAGAAGATATAATATAGTAGAAAATAGACATGAATAGATTTACCGATTACTGACAAAAGTGCCAAAACTTTTAGGATGTGAATATTATTAGTAACTACATTTTTATGATTTAGTGGGAGAACAAATATTTCTTGTACGAGTCAATGTACATTGGAAAAAATGTCTATATATACTAATGATGTTATATCATTTTATTACGGAAAATATGTTTTTAACGATGTAGATATATTTCAAGTTTATCATCTCAAGTCTATTTATAACATATCGTAACTAATAGTTTTTACTAATATAATGTATGATAATAATTCCCTACTTCCCTAATTATTAAAATTAATAAAATAAAGTGTTTTGTTTCAGGGTTCAATTATGCACTGTATTAACTGGCAAAAATACCTATTATATTAGATTCTGAACGGAGTGATGGAATCTATTGGTTTTACAATGATGTGTGTGTTTTTTTTTTATTTTTTAATTTTAATTTTTTTTTTTGTGTCTGACGACACCTTTTTTGGCAGTAAAAATGCTTCGATTTGCTTAAGTAGCAACTTTTCTGAAAGGAAAGTGAATGTAGATGGTACTTTGGCTACTTTAAAATCCAACTTTTCAATACTTTTTAAAAAAAATCGAAAAAAACGATAAAAAAATTACGAAAAAACGGGAAATTTTACGCAAAATCATGTTTTTACAAATTACATTTTTTTTAAATGCTCTAACTCAAAAACCAATAATTGCAACAACTTGAAATTTTCACCAAATCTTTATATTGACGTTTTCTATACATGGTTAAGTTTTCAAAGTATTTTGACATATTTTGACTTATTTATAGACAATTTAAATTTTTGATTTTTGTAAAATTTTTGTTTTTAAACATCTATAAAATTTAATTGGCAGACCGAAAACTCTTAAAAATTTAATACAAGGTTTATAATAGTTAAACTTATCGTAACTAAAAAATATCGGTGATCGGTTTACTCAAATTTTTTTTTTAAGCCCATAAAGCTCAAATTTGTATAAAATGTGTAAAAATCACGATAATTTGCAAGTTATTTTGTAGATAAAAATTCATAAAATTTTTTCTGTTCATACTTAAGGTTCAACATTTTAACACTAGGTTATCTAAAAGCTACTATTCAAAAATCTTTAAAAAAATTTCTACCGGACTTAGAGGAAAAAATTTTATGACTGTTTGAAATTTAAATATTTACGAAATTGCATAAAATAGCAATTTATTCTCAAACGATTTTAAATGTTTGTTATAATTCCAAAAGTATAAGTTGCAGATTTTTGAAATTTTTACCAACTGTTAAGATTGGCATTTTCTTTATGTAATATTTTTTTCAAAATATTATATTGATTTTTAAGCCACTAATAGACATTTAAAATATTTGATTTTTTTACATTTTATTTTTATAATCGGTGATAAAAAAAATTTGGCTCGTACAAAATACTTGAAAATTTAATAGAAGATTCCACAGAAGTAGTTCTTAATGTCATTCAAAAATTATTAAAATCCATAAGTACAATTTATGATATCTATCATTGCATTCAAATTTAACAAATCCATTGTAATAATGACCTATCCTATAAACGAGGTGCACTCCACCCCCAACTGTACAGCAGAGCGAGGCCCATCCGGTTTTTTTTTTTATTTGAAATAAACAAATATTGTTTGATGTATTTAATTTTTATTCAAAAAAAATCGAGAAATAAGAAGCCATGATAGTTTATGTTTTGAAATGTTAATCCTAAATACCTTTTTACTTTTGAATATTATTTTTAGTTATGTAGATGTACTTTAGGGTGGTCCTTATATGGCAGTTTTGAAAAAATATTTAAATTTCTCATGGGAAACCCCCTAGATTGGTTTAATTAGATATAAAAATGAAATATTAGAAGTTTCAAGACAATCAAAAAAAGTTAAGCTGTGCCACAAGAGCCCCAAACTTATTTATTTTTGATTTTCACAAATTATTTTATATTTTAAATTCTGACCAATGAAATATTAATTTTTTACAAAATTGTATCTTACAATATTTGTATAAAATACTTTTTTATAAATTTTGCATCCTTTACTGTTTTTCATAGAATAATTATTTTACAAACAAATAGCGTTTTTATACTAAATTTTGTTTATTTTTATAATTTTGTGGACAAAGAGTACCATTGTGACATCCAATATAGAACGTTTATTTTGTTAACTATAATCTATATCAATAATCAATATAATAAGTATTATAATATTGAAATATAACTTACTTCATGCATACAATTGAATAGGAAAGTATTAAGTATAAATACACTATTGTACATTATGGTTTATCTTAACGGTTTGTTGGAGATAAAATGCAATACCTAACTAAATTCAATAAATATTTTTTTTTTGGCTTATCTTATCTTGGATAATTGAATATGGATTATTTCTCGAACCAACTGACCCGTACTAGGTATATTGTTTAAAGAGGTTTTAGTTTTGTTGTGACTTTGGTTTCAACATTATTATATATTGCGTGTAATTCAAATTGTGTTATTAAAGTTATCATGGTTACAAAAAGTAGTTTACGTGATGCTAACTACATATACTTAGTTGGACATCCATCATCTCAAATCGTCGGTAGTAAATTGCCGTCAATTCAACAGGTGTTATCTGTGTTTTTTTATAATATGCGTGAGGTAAAGCTTAACATAAATGAAAGTTCTAAATTAGGTAGTTATAAAAGAAGTAAGTGTTTTCTGGCAAAAAGCACGTATACCGATAAAAGCAGAACAACACTGTATTTCAAAATTACAAAAATATTACTATGAATGGAGAGATTTACAAAAATTGCAGCACAGAAAAACTGAAACACAACAAAAAAAAAAAATGAACAATTTATTTCTACATTAAATGATCTATTTGATATTGCACAAGCTGATGCACTGAATATTATGAAGATAGAAGAAGATAGATCGTTTTTAATTTCTCAAAGACAAAAAAACCGTCCTGGATCAATGCTTGGAGTTGATTTAAAAATTACCAGAAAGGAAGAAAGGGCTGCAGAACGACTGAAAGTATTTGAAGAAAATAGAAAACGTACTTATAGTGAAATGGAAATAGCTAGTGAGTTAAATTATTAATATTTTGAAAATATTAAATTTATTAAGTATTAATATTGTATAATGTTTTAAATTATTATATTTTATTTATTTTAGCTACGTTTCGAGACACCACATTGTTGTCCAATTTTTAAACGATTTAGAGAATTTTGGTCAAATGTAAATACTACAAATTTTGAACCTGGTATCAAAAATGAATATGTTGAAAAATTATTGCACAACGTTAGTACAGAAATAATAGAGTTTTGTATTAGTTATTTAAATAAAAAGCTCCCTAGGGAAGATTATAGGGAACTGTTAGAGTTAACCATAATTTTTCTTGGAGGAGTACCACCACGAGGACTCACATTTAAGATACTCGGAGTATGGCTCGGACCATGCACGGTGGATGGCCAAAGCAATATACTGTTTAAAAATATATATATTTTGAAAACAGTTTGATTTAAAACAACGAGAAGAAATATCTATTGCTAGTATATGCGTGTTTATTGTTAAATTATATGTAAAGGTTTGGTTTAAAGCTCTTCTAACTTCATGTGCGCCACTACAAGATTTAACATTTTTAAAAGATTTAATAAAATATCAGTCAGTCGATAAGAGTATTTCAGATATATCCATAAAAAAAATGTGTGGTCATTTATGGTATTTATCTCAAGAAGCTGCAGCATTCTCATTTTTTGACGATGATGTCTCCGTGGAAACAAAGAAAAAAATGATAACGGCTTAAAATACGGATTCCGAAGACGAATTCAGAAAACAATATATTCTCAAATCAAACCAAGTTGATTCAATTTTAAACAAAGGTCTTGAAGATTTTATATGTTCAGAATCTATGACACTATTTAATCGCTTCAAAATAAATACTGAATTCCTAAAAATTGATCCGTCATCTTGGCAAAATAATGAAAACTACAAAAAAGCTGCAGCTATAATAAAAAAAATATCTGTTATCAATGATGTTGCTGAGCGAGGGGTTAAACTAATACAAGACTATAATGACAAAATAACAAAAGATGAAAGCCAAAAACAATATTTACTGCAAGTTGTGTACGACTATCGTAAAACATATCCAGACTCAAGAAAAGGAACACTAATGAAGAAATAAAATTGCATGTAATGATGATAAATATTACTGTCATTTGTCACTTACAGTACACTGTTTTAGTATGTTTATATTACATATTCGTATATTACATTTATTTTATGATATGAAGCAATAATTAATATAAATTTTTTTAATTGTCAAATAATATTTACTCAAAATTTCTAAAATAAAATATGATACTTTGCCTTTTTACCATAATAAGTATGTTTATGCATTTTTTTTATTTTCTTTTATAATTACCTTAGTAAATTGTAAGTTTATAATAAAATAGATCAGAATATAAATTTTAGAAAATATTGTTTTCTAAAATAAAGTTAAGTATACATTTTAAAAAAATATTTATTTTAGGACCTGCGATTAAAAAAACCAAAAATTTTTTTTTTCTTGAAAAATCAATGTATATCAATCTTTGGCGTTCTTGTGGCACGGGTTAATTATTTTCAATCATTCCCAAACTTTACAAAACTCATTTTTATCACTATCCAAACGACTTTGGGGGGTTTTATTTGAATAAATCAGAGATCGAAAAATAAGGACCACCCTAATGTACTTACTATACTATTTAATTGTAATTAATTATAGTAGTGCAGCTTACATATATAATATAAATGTGTAATTAAATTATAACTTGTTATATTATTAAAATATTATTTCAATTAACAACGTACAATTTATTTTGAATCGATCTTTTATTATCATAAATTAATTAATATTCTAAATTTGTAATTTATATTTTACATTTATTACTTAATTTTAAATATTAAATTTAACGATTTTTTGATTTATTCCTTAAATTTTCAGTTTATCGGGAAATTGTTATTTAAAATAATAATATAGATATTTATTGTTTAATAAAATACCTTTTCGCTTTTATTTCATTAATAAATATAATATAGTACATCTCTACTACCTACTGTAATTAATTTTCAATAAAGAAATAGTTTTTTTCAAATTTTTGTATTAAACTTTTTGTAAACTCGTATCTACATTTGATGGTTGAGTTCAATTCGTTTCGCATGTCTAGAGTTGTTATAGTTATTGACGACCGAATAAAATCCACTACTAAGGTCAAATATAATATTATGATCAAGGCCTATACACAATTTACATTATAAGTTGTCAATTATAATAGTAGTATCATAAGAATCATCAATAATGTCGCATTGCCGTAAAAAAGTGACGATGTTTGGGGTCATCCATTTGGAGTTACGCACTTTGTCATCAAGGACCTTAGTACTTTACATACTTATGGTGGCTTTACTGAAAAGGGTGTTGATAATAAAACTGAATAGAAAAAACCCAATTGTGTTTGTGTAGAAAACATAATAATTCAATTGTTATTATATTTGGTATCAAAATTGTGTGTGGTAACTAGGACGTGGAATATTGTACTCTGAATGACAATTGGGCGTAACATATGGACACATGGTCAAATGTTACTATATAAAACGACCGATTGGACATAAGTCTTTAATCAGTTCATCACTCGATTGCAGTGGACATACGATAACTCTTCAATTCACTACAAATATTAAATTCAGTTTTAAACAAGAATCAACATATATAAACAAAATGCAATTCCAGGTAAGTAAACTTTATTTTAGATGTTCATTGCGGTGCAAGAAGTATGTATACCAGCGGTTCCAAAACTTTTTTGGGTCACTTATTCTTCAAAAAAAAAAAACAAAAATTGATCACGTCTCCCAATAAAATAATAATTTTTATAATTTAAGTATAAGCAAATTATTGCCGTACTAAAATAAATATGTGATAGTGCAATATACAATATAAGTATTTGCCTTGTGCCATCCCTAATCAGTACTTGCGTCTCTCAGTTTGGGAACCACTGATATACACGTTTTGTATATCAAACATATTTATAATGTTAATAATGACGTCTTTATTATATGTATTAATGTAAAGTAATTATTAGCTCTAAAATATAAAAACTAAAAACTAAATCTTAAATCACGGAAATTTTGTAGCATAGCTCATATTAACCGACGTTGACAGTATATTTAGCCATATAGTTATATACCTAACTAAGGTTTTTGTCAATCTTTCATTTTTTCATTTGATTTATTAAATCTCACTACAAAGGTATAAATTAGAGAATATGGAAAAAGATTAAATTAAATTAAATAGAATAGTGGAGTTTAAGAGTAGATTTTCATTGATAAATATTCTTGATATTTTTTTTTCAAGATTTATCATTGTGTCACGTTACTGCAGAATGATTTACTATCAGTTGCGTCGTAGACAATATCTCGAGTAGGATGGGGAAAGTGTAAAAAGATAGCTTCAACACGCGTTTGTTTCATCTTTCATATCTGGTCACGTTGTTATCCGGGATATGATACGAGAAATCAATCATACTGATTTGACAACACATGATTCGGTCATGGGGCTTTTGGGTAGAAGGAATTCCAAAACGTAAAATAAAGATCGAAATAAAAACCTATCGTTAATGTACACTGGGCTCTGTGGTCTAATTGTGATATCTAAATAATAATTAAAAAATCTAATATAATTTTATTAAATTTTTGTCATTAATTATTTTCTTCGTTTAATCAAAAAAAATTACAAAATACTATTATCTTAAGCATATAAATGTTAACAATTATTATTACACATTTCACCAGAGGAGCTTTTTTTATACGAATTAATGTAATATAACTGATGAAATATAATAATTATAATTTAAATATATTATTTATAATACGTATATATGATAAAATATTTTATTAAAAAAAATCGGTTTATTGAGAGGTACGGCCAACCGGCCACTTTGTTGCTTGAAAGTAATTTTGTAATTTGGACTTATCTTTAAGCGATTTATAATGTTTTTTTATTTAATTTTTTATAATTATTTTAATTTTGTATGTTTAGCGATCCAAATCTAAGCTCACGAACATTTAAAAAATTTCTTCTGTTCAGATTTTAGAATGAAACTCATAATTTGACAATGTGTACATTGTATTTTCGCAGACGTCTTTTACTCAATTCGTCATTGCTGTGTGTATCGTTTCTGCGTACGCCTACGAACAGTCAAAGCGAACATCCCAGTCGGCCACTGTTGCAGGAGACCGCAATAAACGTGGTCTGTATGCTTCACCTTACTCAGCGCCGTATAGAACGTCACCGTACGTGGCATCTCCATATGTAGCATCCCCGTACGTGGCATCTCCGTATGCGGCATCCCCGTATGTAGCACCCCCGTACATAGCCTCGCCATACGCAGCTTCACCCCGTTACGTTTCATCGCCATACGTCGCTTCTCACAATCCGTACAGCGCCGTCTCGTCTTACGCTGCTTACCCGTACATTGCCAAAACATTTGCCTCTCCGTACGCTTACTACCCTTAAGTGGATACTTCGAGAACCCGACAAAGCTGAGTGTTACCACACCGTGGAATGATGTACATCTAACGTATACTCAATATAATATAGCATCTTTGATTTTGTATTTTTCACTATAATTAAATATTTATTATTTCCATAAATAAACATATATATTATATACATTTTGGATAACATTTTTTAGACTTGTTTTTTATTTGTGCAAATTTTGCGGTTTTCCGGCTCCTATATTATTACATTACTCTGATTCAAAAGTATATACAAATTGTATATGTTAATGATCCGCTTATATAACGTATACATCATCGTATACAACATCGTTATAATATTGTAAGCTGTTCCCGAGATCATAAAAGAACCGGTTGTTACATACGATCATATTATTTTGTATACACGTAGACGTAGTAAGTATGGTGTACGTTTAATACGATTGTATAGATGCAAATGATACGACCGATAGTTAAAGATCACGACCAGCAAAGTGAAAACCAAAGGTCGTGAAAGGGAATTATGTACAGATTCTATTACAGCTGACGATTATTAATATTGTTATAATTTTTATTAACAAGGTCATAACAAGCATGTCTGTTAAGCAAAAACATCATATATAAATCATCTGATTAAACCACAAAAATACTATATCATAAAAAAGAACCGTAACAGGTCGGGTCATTCCAATTTCGGGCATGCAGCACCACAGTGGTCTCTGAGTATTATTACGCATGTTGTACGTGACGCAACAGACATTTTGAAGACAATATACGAACTGAATGATGAACGAGACTCGTGTGTGTTTTTGACATACTCCAATATTTGAGTATATAATACGTATATGTAAACTGCACCTATTGTCGCTTTGCTATAGAAGTCTATGGTTTACGAATTTTGTTTTACTATTTATGACGTTATCAAACAGCTTTAAGCTCCACCCTATTATGTTCATATTATTACATTTGCTCTGAATAAATCATATCAGATTAATTTAATATTTTGATATTTGTAATAGATAAAACACTTAGGCCATGGCCTGAATCCTTAATTTTCTAGGACCAATTTAGGAACAATATACCTCATAACTATAACAATCAAAAATGTTTTTAATGAAATGACAGCATTGTGATTGATCAGTATTTTTTTAAACTTTTATTTTCATTGCATAAAATGAGCTAAAAGAATATTATTTCTATATATTAATATTACTAATATTATAACTATTCACTTTTAATTACAATTATTGTTTTAATTTCATGTAATTTAATGTGTATGTAATTTATAATGACGATGTGAACAATTATTTCATTACTCAATGATAAGTGCATTAATTATAGTTGCAGATGTGGAACTAAAATTATTTTTAAATATATAAAATATATATTTTAATTATTTTCACTTTTCATGATTATTAAAAATAATTTGTTTAGTATGTATTTATTTAATAAACACAAATTTGCACAATTATATTTTCAAACTCAAGTTTAATTATAATTAAGTATTATCCTTAAATAAAGTACTTATTTCCTTATTATTGAAATCACAAGGATATTTGGAAGGTTTTCTATTGTTACAAATGTGATTTTCTTATTTTAACAGGTATTTACCTGCTGAACATGGGTTAGGAGCCTATTTATATTCCTATAAATTTATTATTAAATTTATGAAAAAACATATGTATAATTAACTTAATTATTTTGCATGTGTTAATAAATATCAGTTTATGAAAAAGACTACGTTTTTTCTAAGGTTTATTTTTTATGCATTATCTAAATTTGTATACCAACTTCATTAATTTATAAATAATACATTTTAATAATTTTAAAATATGTTTACGAGTCGTGATTTTTAAATTAAAGTTAAATATTCTTTCTGTATAAAAAATACTTTATTTTAAAGTTTTTTATCCAATCTGTTACAATAATGAACAATAAAAACAATTTATGGAAAAAAATAAATAAAAGTGACAGATATAACATATTGTAGAGGCCTCCCACTAGAGGTACTACGGCGAATTTTAAAGTAAATTTTCACAGTAACGATGTATATATACTATGAATGATATATATTTTTTATAATTTATAATTTCCGAAAATGTTTAGATACATTCTCATATGCTAATACAAATAAAGTTGAACAAGACGTATCACATACGTGAATATCCAATAAAAATGTTTAATGGCTAATATTTTTTATGTAAATCTAACTGTATAGTGACTTTTATTGTAAGAGAAAAACCGTAGCGTCTTAAATACCCCTAAACTTTTATTAAATACAAATAATTATAAAAAATTTAAACAAATGTCTTCAACTATACAGTGTTTTTAAATATGGCATTTGCCAATAATTTAGGGGGGCTCAGAACACTTATGGGGAAATGGGGTTGGATAAGCCCCCTCCAGATATCCGCCAATGACGTATCATGTAATAATTCATATATATCACGAAAGTCAATTGGGGTTTTATCGATTCCGCCGTTTTAATATCAATTCCGCCGAACTTTTTAGATTCTGAACGGAGTGAAGAATGTATTGATTTTACAATGATATGTGTTTTTTTTTTTATTTTTGTGTCTGTTGACACGATTTGGGGCAGTAAAAATGCTTCGATTTGTTTATGTAGTAACTTTTCTGAAAGGAAAGTGAATCTAGTTGGTAATCTGGGAGGTCAAAAGTAAAAAATTTTCAATATTTTTTAAATGCGACGGTAAAAACCCTAAAAAAATGAGGGGGAAAACGGGAGTTTTTGCGCAAAACCAGTTTTCGACAACTCAAATTTTTTATTTTGCTATTACTCAAAAAGTGATTGATGTAAATACTTGAAATTTTCACCAAATGTTTAGATTAGCGTTCTCTATACACCGTTAAATTTTCAAAGTATTTTGACTTTTATTCAGCTATTTATAGACAATTGAAAATTTCAATTTTTTTAAGTATTTTTTTTTAAAAAAACGATAAAATTTTTTTGGCTGCCCAGAAAATCTTGAAAATTTAATACAAGGTTTCTTATAAGTTGTTCCTTAACTGATAAAAAAAAATCTAAAATCGTAAGTCACAATTTTTTTTTTATAAGTGCTCAAAGTTCCAATTTATACGAAATATGTACGAGTAAAAATTGCGAAAATTTGCAAGTTATTTTGTTGATCAAAATTCATAAAATTTTTTCTGTTCATACTTAAGGTTCAAAATTTTAACACTAGATTATCTATAAGCTACTCTTCAAAAATCTTTAAAAAAATTTTTACCGGACTTAGAGGAAAAAATTTATGACTGTTTGAAATATAAATATTTACGAAATTGCATAAAATAGCGATTTATTCTCAAACGATTTAAAATATTTGTTATAATTCAAAAAGTATAAGTCTCAGATTTTTGAAATTTCTACCAGCTGTTAAGATTGGTATTTCCTTTATGTCATATTTTTTTCAAAATATTATATTGATTTTTAAGCCTTTAATAGACATTTAAAATATTCGATTTTTTTACATTTTATTTTTATAATCGGTGATAAAAAAAATTTGGCTCCTACAAAATACTTGAAAATTTAATAGAAGATTCCACAGAAGTAGTTCTTAATGTCATTCAAAAATTATTAAAATCCATAGGCACAATTTTTCTTTATAAGCGTTTGAACAGCGAATATTGACATAAAATTACATGTAAAATATAATATAAAATATAAATATAATGTATAATATTCTAGACTGACAAATGATATCGGTTTTTTTTAAATGCTCTAACTCAAAAACGAAAAACCGCAACAACTTGAAATTTTTACCAAATCTTTATATTGACGTTTTCTATACATGGTTAAGTTTTCAATGTATTTTGACATATTTTGACTTATTTATAGACAATTTAAATTTTCGATTTTTCTAAATTTTTCGTTTTAAAATAAAATATACTAATTACAATATTTATAAATAATATTGTACTATATTCTAAACAAACATATCATATCCGTTCAGAATCGTTTTTCGTATACAATGATACCTATCTTAGAATTCAAATTTAACAAATCCATTATAATGACCTATCCTATGAAGAGTCACACTCCACCCCCAAGTGTACAGCAGAGCGAGGCCCATCCGGTTTTTATTTATTGATTCCGCCTGCTATCAGTTTCGCAGGAAATTCGTTTATGTTAATAAACCATAATTTTAATAATCATAATAATTTAATAATTTAATCATAATAACCATAATTTTTTTTAAGTTGAAATAAAAACATTTCAAAAAATAATTTTAACATTTTTGTAAGTACATAGTATAAAGCCAAAAAAGCAAAAAACATATACTAAGTATAAATACAATAAATAATAGTAAAGATAATGAAAATGTAATAATAATATTAATTGATTTATTTTTTAAAATAGTGCATAGATGCCAGTCTTATATATTTAAATCTATCATTTTTTTTTATTTAAATAGTCTTCAAAAATTGTTTCTGTACCTATATATATATATTTTTTTTTTTTCATAATTTTTATTTTTACTTATTTTAGTATCGAGCCCTCTTATTATTATATATGTATCAGTTTGAATTTTTAAATTTAATACATGTAAAAACAAAAATATATTAGGATGTGCTATATTGAATTGGGTATTAAGTTTCGAATGAAATAATTCGCAACTGTTTCTTGTTTGTTCGGAAGAAAATGCCCACATTTTCGGATTACATTTTGATGTTTCATCAATATAATTATCACATGTATAATCACAGAATTTTTTTAACCTTGGTTCATCAGGAACGGCTGACATAAAATCTTCAATAAAGCTTCAATAAACCGACACGATAATATGCGATAGCTATACGTATATTAAAGAATATGTTAGGAGATTAAGATTAAGAAGTTATATGTTCATGTGTAATGTGTAATGCTCTTAGACTACGAGTGTTGTTACGAGTGAATTGAAAATTAATTGTATATTCATGTAAGCCTTTTATATTTTGTTTTTATTAAAATAAATAATTTACAAATATTAACCGGCAGAATCAATAGATTTTTCACAGGTAAAAAGGTCATTTCGGCGCAATCGATATACGCCCAGTCAATTCTATGATATATTTACACTGAAATATTAAAAGTTAAAATATTGAATTACTTGAAATATTTTGTTAGAGTAACATGTAGAAAGTAATGATCATAAAACAAAGCGAGACATGTTTTTAAATTTAACTATTTAGTATTTACTCACATATACCGCCGTAATAGTTGGAATCATAAAAATCTTATATTTAACATTCACCGTCCATGGGAATTAGCTGATATAAATGTTGCTTATGTATTCGTAATCAATATGTACATTCCTTTGTTCAAGAAAGTGATTGTCATTTTTTTCTTCATTCTTTTCTGACAGCAAGAAAATATTTTTGAAAAAAAACTGTCGTTAAGCATTTATGTCAAATATTATAACTCGTGTTGATATATTTTGAGTATAAGATTGTTTAAAGTATTAGATCCTGATAATTAATGACACATTATCAACTATGAAAAAATAATTTTACAAAATATTGTTATGTATCTTCTCAATTTGAAAGTTAATATTTATAAATGTTTGAGGATGTTATTATAAACACTTTTTAATTATATAATTAATTTTGTAACAAAACTCAATAATATTGTTACAAAATTATATTATAATTTACAACCATAATTCATTTTAATAATACAACACTTAGAGTGCAAAATTAGTACAATTTGGTATAAAATGTGTAGGTAATATTATGTTTAGAAATCATACCATAAATATACCATTATATATAACCTTTAATAGTGACTACAGCAAAATCTATTTAAGACGGATCCTGGATAATATAATAATTAGTTTTGTCATAAATAATTTTATGGGAATTGAATTGAAGAAGTCAGAAAATTTTCTAAAATTAAATAATGTGTCTTCGATACTATACACTCGCGCATTTTCTTTTATAGATGATCTTCATTCTAAGTTGAAGAATTGAGATAGGTACAACAGTTTGTAATACTTCTAAGAATAATGTAAAATTGTAATCTGTACATTTAAAATGTTATTAGATAATATCATATGTATTTTAATATGGTAATATAAACCTACATCGAAATAGAATGAGGAAAACATTTATTTAAGATTTTAATATATTATGTTTTTATTGTGAGGTATTTTAATTACAATTGGTTAGTTCATATCCACAATATATAATATTATCAAGTATCTAACTAGTCAAAGAATCAGTCGAACATTAAATAACCGTTTTTATCATCCGATATAAAACCAGATACTTATATGATGAATTTGTATTATAATCAAGTTTGTAAATATGCGTTAAATATTTTTTGAATTTGCATACATTTTTGCATTAAATAATTTTTGAATATTGATTACTTGTTTTGAATAAATAAAAATAATAGCTTGAATAAAAAGTTGATACCAAAATTGATAGGAAGTGTACAATAATAGTTGTTTTTAAAATACATAAATTATAAGTAATTTTGTTACTTCACTTCTTCTAAATGTATACTATGATTCTTACATCACAGTTCTAAAAACATTCGGTAAAAAGTCGTGACTAACTATAATCATGTGGTTATTAGATTATTATCATTTTATAACAGAACCACAAGTGATTGGTGAATGTTTGATTATATTAAACAAACATCGAAAAATCAAAAATCGAATTTTGATATGAAATGCATAATATGTTTAATAGTTTATGGTTTGCATAACTTTTAAAAAATATGATGAATTATATGGTATTATATTTTGGAAGAAAAAAAGTTATACGTACGAATTTATTGGTAAATATGTTTAATTTCAAAAATTTTGTATAAAAATAAAAATAGTATGATGACAGTTAAATATTGAAAAACGTTTTATGTGAAATATAAATAGATATACCTATAAATAGAAAATACGTAAAAATAAATCAAACTATCTAATATAGATATATTACATGATTTTGATATTTGTAAATTAGAAAGAAACTTTCGTGTGTATATAAAGTATAATAGTAATGTAATTATAAGTAGACGGGTTTATAAGAGATTTTCGATGTGATACCTCTGATGACTATGTAACTGCATACGTATACCAGAAGTGAAAATTGATTTATATTTTTACTTAATCAAAATATTGAAAAAGTAAAAATATGTTAAAAAATTATAAACTGTTGCTTAACCTTATATCACTACAACAGGTTCCAAAAATATTATACCTAATGTTAAACATAATTCGATTAATTAGTTATCTTTTACTATTAGGTACATGTTTATTTATGTACTTTCAAAATACTCAAAAAGTATTTTATAGATATTATTAGTATCACGAATTATAATAATGTAATTGTTTTTAATAGCAAAAGTAATTATAACACTGCATTTTTTTATTATGTAATGGTTATAATAATATATAAATATATACTTAATAAAAGTTGAATTCTGTAAATTATAATAATTAAATTTCGTGATTACATGTTTTATTTTATGATATAATTTATAGTTTTAATTTATAATTCAAAACATTCCAACATTTTATGATAGTAAAATTAAAATTTATAACATTTTATAGTTAATTTATTATTATTTAAGTTGAAACGTAGTACATTTCTAACAATATTATATTTAAACATAGACGTGATCTTGCACTCAAGGAGAAACCAGTAAAATGACGCAATGAATGCAAAAATATAATGGGTCAATAAGTTTTTCAACAATCGTTTAACTTAAGACTAGATAGCTAAATTTTTTCTTCATTTTACATCACAATATATTATGAGCCGTTTTACAAAATCTCGGTATGCAAATCAATCTTAGACACTAAAACTTTCACAGCCTGTGTTTACTTCCTTTATGTTTACGTGTCGTCCGGTTTAATTTGGCCTAGAGCTGAAGACTGCAGGAGGACGAATGTTAGATTATATTAGTGATCCATAGCGTTAAAAAAAAAACAGGTTCAAAAAGTGAAATGAATTGGCCACCATAGAAGTACGTCTCATCGCGAAAGTAGACAAAAATGTAACACCCACTTCTTATAAAATTGTCAATGCGCGTGCAATTAATACGAAGAATATGGAATATAAATTTTACTTTCACTGATAGAATTTCAATGGGGTGTTGGCGTCCTTTAACCTATGACTAAATATTGCCAAAAATAAATAATATGATAATAAGTATACAATTTATAACATAAAATATAAAGGATTTTTTCAATCCTTCACGATAATTAATAATAAAAAAAGAAATATTTCATTTGTCTTAAAACTTCAATTTTTAAAAATAAAACATAATAATATTATTTAATAAATCCAACTATTAAATTGATCGAGGAATAAAAAAAAAAGATACATAAAATTTTTAAATTCAACCAAAGTGTAGATGTCTTAATATTGTAATCAAATTAGGTAATATATTATGGTTTATGAGTAATATTTTTTTGTAATTATTAAAACTGAAATACATGGTTATATGGATATTAATATAAAATTATAGAAACTATTAATAACATGTTAAGTACTTAAATTAATAATAATAATCAATTACCTAAATAATAAATTAATGTAATGTTATTTATTTTCTTTATTATTACATAGTAATTTTCATATTAATTTGTGTTATCAATAAAGTATTTATTCTTCACGAAATACACGGACTGAATTATATAATTTTTGAATATAATGCTATTTAATCAAAAATCATTTACATATTTAAACAGTAAAAAGGAAAACTTTTAATGTTTATGATTTTTTTAAAAAAAAAATAAATAATTTTTTACTAAATTATGGTACATTCATTATTTACAATAAAGTATATAATATTATTGTAATTCATATAGTATGCATTTATCTAAAATTTACCCAAATTTTCAAAAAAAAAGTGTGATAAAAAAAATTTAATGTTGGTTATTTTACTGAAAATGATAAATGATATAATTATAATCTGATTATATAATTTAAAAATAAGTAATTATTTTTTAATTGTTATTTTTACTTCATTTTTTATATTAAAAATGTCAATATCTAAAGAATAGTTTCAGAGACTTAATGAAAGATACAATATTTGTACTTGTGCATTACGTACATTATTTGAGGAAGGTTTGAATCCTTAAAACAATAATTTCAATCCGTTTATGCACTTAATATTGATTTACATTATAAAATTAAATTATAAGTTATATTCAAATTTGTATTAATATTTTTGTGCCTTACAACTAGTTTAGAAATATTTTTCTTACACTCAATAAGTTGTTTATATATTCATACACAGGTAATTATATTTTGTTTATCAAATACATTTTTTTAATGATTTTAAAAATCTGAATACAGATAAATACTTCACATAAATACTCAATTTTTTTATCAAACTTTTATTTCTTTTGTTTTCATAAATAATAAACGATTAATGTTTTTGTATGAGTCAATATATACAAATATTGACCATTTTTTTTTTTTTATTTTATTAATTTTTATTTGGATATTAAATCTTAAAGACTGGCTTGTAATTGCTTTTATAGTACAAAGATTTATTATTGATTTAAAATTTTTACAAATAGAATGACTAACTTAACAATATTTTATATTATCGTAGCTAGTATCTAAAATTGTAAATAATTTTTCTACAACCGAATTAATACATTTTTATAAATTAAAAATAAGTAAATTACGGGTTAACACAAAAATATGTATATATATTAAGCACATTTATTAGATATAGAGCATCACTTATCAAACAAATACCAAAATTATTTAAACTTTCTGTAACGTCATTCTATGCTTGATGACTAGAATACCATAGGCCATGACTAATAACATCTTACGTGTAACCTTCATGTGCCAACAGTCAGTGAAATTCCATCAACAAATTACAAACGTTTCTATATGCAAGTATAATGTATAAAACACCGACCAATGAGTATTTCATTTTACTCACTTGTCATATAATAGATAACCTTATAAGTTATAATACAAAAATTCTAAAAAAAAAACAACTTATTCAGTGATAAATTATTTGCTTTAAAATGTAATATATTATATACACCAATCCTTGTAATTTTTAAAATCACTTCCACGTTAAGAGGTTAGAAAAAACCGAATATTCAATTTTTTCATTATATTAATCATTGTGGAAATGAAATTAGATAAAACGATACTTCAATATTAATTTTAAAATTTCTATCATTAAAAAAACATTTAAATTAACAAAAAGGCAACCTGATTTATAATTTTTTTGAATTATTGTTTTCTAAATTACTAAGATAGTATAGCTAATATAGTCCTGGCAATTGTTATTAGAACAACAGTAATTAACCAAACAAGTGAAGAATGCCTATTTATAAAAAATAATTATTCTTGTACTTATTTAAAATTGTATACGAAAATTATTTAAACAATATTTATAAATAGTATTTTTTATTTACTTAAGAAATATCTAAAACTTTTTAGTAATTTATTTTGTGTCTAATAAAAATAATTTAAAATATGTTTAATGTAAGATCAATTTTGGAACCTTGGAACCTATAGAAATTAATAACATACATGTATGTATAATTTGAAAAAACAAAATTAATCGAAATTGATCTACTTACAAGTATAATATTTATGAGATTAGTAATTATAACAAAGTTTTAGTATTTTAGGATTTTGATTTTTGTATACATAATTCATATATGTAATAACTATAAATGTTCGAATAAAAATCAATATGCCTCTACTTTTGGCTTTTTAAATGAAGCTTATATAATAGAAGTATTTTTATTGATAAATAATACAAATAAACACAGTTATTTATGTTTTAATATAGTTACTAATTGATAAATATAAAACTTCTGGCAGGAATAAAATTAAATATTTACAATGTTTGATGAAGTTATCGTAGTATTAGGATATTATTAATTTTATAATGAAATATCAATGTTCGCCACATAATTATTAAGATCATGATAGAAGTTTGGTAGATTATACACATCTATAATGTTTGTATTATCAATTTCCCAAATCTTTGTATTTAATATAATTTAATGGTTTAAGCTAATTTTACCATTTAAATACTATTTCCTTATTATACTAAAAATTTAAACTACTTTTATCGTAGCAACATAATATTAATTTATGTCAATTAACTAATAGAATAAAAATTAAATAAGCCGTGTTAATCGTTAAACTTTAATTTATGCATAACAACAGTGATTTTTAATCAGAATGGTTCTAAATCAATGACATTTTGGTTTCAATGAACGTTCATAAAAAAAAAAAAAAAAAAAAAAATAATAAAATTAATCATCAATACCAGATTTCTTTCAAAAATGTACACCCAGGGTGCCGGAAGTGCGTTCTTATATAATAATGCGTCGTAGTCGCGTGTAAGCGCTATGGACACAACACGAAAACCGTTACGGTTGCGGTGAAAGAATACAATATTATTATTTGCTTAGACTACATTCGTTTTTATACGATTGAAATTACTAGACATGGGGTCATTTGCTTATAGCTTATACGATGAGCATGTACTTGCGTGGTTTAAATGACGTAATGTGATCAAATCTGGACTACGGTTTGTGTGTAGTATAGGTATACGTTGCACGCGTAGAAAGTATTTTAAATTTACCCGAGAAAGAGGATGTAGGCGTGTTTGTCGGGAACAGTGAAGTTTGCAACCCCAGTAGTAAAATAAAAATGTGATTGGTTTTAGTGTTGTAAAATACAAGTAAAAAATGTGTTACTATGTACTAAATGTACTACTTAAATATATTTAAGAAAGGGCGTTTAGAATATTTATCGTTTATATTTTTTTGGTTAATGTATTATATTAAAGTAGGTAATTTTTATTCTTAACAAAATAGTCATAGTACATCGTTATATATGATAGCCAGAACTGCTTTTATGATAAAAATCGATAGGCGTAAGTTTGAATAGATGGTAAAAAAATCAATAAAATATTAATTGGATCAAATATAATTATATTTTAATATTCAATCAGTTTTTAAATTAATAATCGTTAGCTGCAAGAATGACATTATAATATGTGATTGATATAATTATTAATTAAATGGTATATATGAAAAAAAAATAGTATAGTCAATATAATAATAAAAATAAATAGCTTTAGTTATATTCATCAATAAGCTGAAAAGAAAAAGAAAAAAGTACAAAATATAGCCACTAGTAACATCAGCGAAATATTTTTGTCTGTGTCTAATGGTAATAATTGTAATAATAATTATATTTTGATCCCTCTGAATCAAGTCAGTATAACTAGCTAGTATAATAGTTACCTATTACTTATTAGTCATCAAGTCATGTGAAACAATATCTCCATTCGTAATACCGGGGTAATCATAATACTATGATAAAATAGTTAACTGTTACAAAGGAAGTAGGTAGTCGATATTATTGTAGCCGATAGAGATTTAAGCAACAAATCCGTAATTTCCACATTATGGTAACAACGATGATTTCATACGGGATCATAACCACAAATTTTTAACCGGGAAGAAGAAAAAAAATAATTGATAATAAAAATTGAAGTATAGAATAAAAATGTGTACCTATTCCATACCAACTGCGGTACGTATTGGATATACGATTTGAATATTCAATGGTAAAAGTATTATTATTGTTTTTTTGAAAACACAGAATCCGCAAAAAAAGATATTAGTAGGTACAATGGAAGTGTAAGGGAGTATAAGGAACGACATGATTTATTCGCGTGGAATGGGCAGCGACTGTGGCGCGAAAGAAACAAAAGTACTTTTACCGAAACGATTTATAAAAACAGTATCGGTAGTATATCGTTAATAATAACGGTAACGATAATGATAATGACGACATGATTTTGTAACGGCGTAAACGTATTAATATAATATGTGCGCGAGCGCGGGCGTTGTGCGGAAGAAGAGAAAAGAGTTGGAAAACGGACGAAACATAAAAGTGATCCGACCATCAACCGGACCGGAACGTGCGCGTGGGCGTACGCAGCCGACGATGATCGCGTGCGAGACGCTGCTCCGTGGTCGTTGTCACCGCTGGTGGGCCCGAGTCGTATATGTAGTGCGGCCCCGAGGACAAGTTCATCGGCATCGGCCGCTCCGGGTGCCAAGGGTAACAAACGTATCGGCGGCCGAAAGTAAAAGTGGCCGGCATAGCGGGGCGGCCGGAGGGGGTTCGTCTGGTGCGTAGCTCGCCGTATATAAAACTCGTGCGGAGCGGAACGGTGTGCGATTCGTATTGTCGACTGTCCGAGAGCGAGCAAGAGCAACGACAAAACACGTTCAACTAAGATACAATACGCACGCGACGCACACGAGGTTCTAGCACGTGACCAGTACTTGCACCATGCTGTCCAAGATAACGCCGGTGAGTCGTCCAGCGATATTTAGTTACTTACAGTTACATATGCGCGATGTACCACGTGTGTACACACTTATTACGGCGGGTAATAATATCCGCGTTTCTCGAGTAAAAACAATTTTTTGCTGCTATTTTTCTCTTTCTCTTCAATCGTTTAATCGATTAAGCGCCGTGTGACGTCGAGTGTTTCTGTAAAACGATCGTTGAGTTTTGATTAGGTGCTTTGGATTCGTTACGAGACGTCATGTTTTTCGAGTATCACGACTAATCGGCAAATACGATAAATATCATTTTCCATTAAGAAGACAACTTTTAATACTACCTAAAAAGAAATCGTTTATTATTTAAATTTGTTTGTTACATTTATTCTTTAATTGTTGTCTTTAATATTACTTTGATTGTACATTAATGTGTATTATTGCACAAACAGTACGATTTATTAATTATTCGATATTTGAAATACTTCAAAATTAAAAGTAAAGTTCAAATGAATTTTTTTCACCCAGTTGGTTTTCAATTCTTTCGCTTTAGATCCCATTCACAGATACAAAGCTCAATAAAATACGTGTATGAATAAGAACAAGACAACTGTTATGATGTGAATGATTTTTGATAATATAGAAAATACTAAATTACCTTTAATAGATGCTCAAAAAAAAAAAGCCGAAAAAACGATTCTCTTTCAAAATTGTGATCACACACTTCAATTTAAATACTTTTGATTACACTGTCGATATTTTTTATGCTATATAAGTGTAATTGATAATATCTTGATAATATATGTTGACGACTTCATTATGGCATTCAACTATCGGTTTGATTTTGAAAGTGTCTTTCCGGGTATAATGTTTATCTATATTTTATGTATTTTGGTTTATTTTTTTTTTTTTATATAGCTATAATTCGTTTTTTTTAAATTTTCACTTAGTTTTTTATGTCAATATCGGAACGAATTTCTATACAATTCGGTAATTAGAACTGTATTTTTTTTTTTATTTGTAAGAAATAATAAATCAAATTATTTTATAATCTAATAATTGGAATCCATCTAGCGTAAGTCGTTACAATTTAAATTATTTTATTGTATTTTCTCTTTGCAGAAGAGTTTAGTTAGTTAATTCATCCTCGAAATAATTATGCACATGTTCATGAATACTTAAATTATAACTTTGTACATTTCTATAGTTATTATTATTATTATTATTATTATTTATTATTATTTAATTTTAAAACAAAAATATAAATGAGTTTATATTTATAATACCAATTATTCTTTATTTTAGTTTCATATTTTAGACTAATTTCAAATAGTTCTAAATAAATTAACTAACTAGACAAATATTTTTAAATTTTTTTAATTTTGACTTTTTAATCTAATAATATACATTCTCAATATTTCAATTCAATGTATTGAGTACTTTATATTTATATTACATCTAAATGATATGTATATAATCGTTAAAATAGTATGTTAAGATAACAATTTTAGCTATGAACGAAGAATCATTGAATTTTATTAAACGATATATAAATTTAATACAATAAAAGTGTACGTTTAGTTTTAAATACTTTTATTAAAAATTATAATTTAAGAAATGCTGTTTGTTTTTAAGGTTTCTGAAATTATGCAGAGCGATCTGGTTTACTTAGAGTAATTTTTTGTTGTTGTAACTTTCGCTAAAATATATAAAACAAAATTGAATTGTTTGATTAATATTTGGGTATTGTTACATTTTTGGTAAAAACAATTCTACTAATTTACTACAACCTTTAAATGTATACGTTTCATGAGCGCATAATTATAGACTTGCTTTATGTCAAAACACTAAATATGCAGATTATCGTGGTAAAATTTAAAATTGTTTTAATAGTTTTAATGCTTAAGAGAAAAAGAAAGTATGTTGTTTCCGTATATAATGCACATAAATACAAATACATTTTAATTCTAATACATAAATATTTATAATAATTTCGTTTTAATAGAAATTAATAAATCATTTTTAACTATGAACCTAAATTAAATTAAAAAAATGTATAGTATGCAAAGTAGTAACAACAATTAAAAAGTAAAAATTAATAATACATATAATAATACATAAAATGTTCATATTACGTATATTTCCGATTAATTACACGTGTAATTAAGCCAATGGAAGGAAGAAAATCCGAAAGTATAACTGAACGCAACAATTGTTTATAGCATAACATTATGATAATGAGTTTCTTGGAGAAATATGTCATATACAATCGCAGGAGTACTAACTCACGTGAATGATTGATTATACAGTATAATGTATCATTAGTTAAACTAAACTCAGTAATACATATGTTTATATATGCAGATAGATATTCTTTTAGTAGCATAGCGTAATTAGTATTTATATCAAATCTAAAAAAAGTCTTAGGTAGAAAGTTAAATAAAAACTAAGTTTGATTACGTTTTAAGATATATACTATATAAATATATGAAATAGTTTGTATTACATGTGCTATAAATCTTAGGAAACTTACTAAAACTTTAAAAACAATCTCGATAACAGTTTTTAAATTAACAAAATATATGGTAATTGTTTTATTAAGTTATAAGTTATAGATGTGTTTCAATTGAATTGTGTTATGTGTCTTAATGTAAAAGCAATTCATCGAGGTAAAGATAAAAATATATTAACTTTACATATTTAACTACGACTAGAACGACTAGTTAATATTTTTATAATGGAAATTTGTGTTTTACAATTATAAAGTATGGTGGAGTAACTTGTTCAGAAACTTTCTATTATTAGCAAAATGGCTTGTTTTGAACACGTTAGTGATCTACACATAGTATCTATCTTATAGAGGAACTTCGTTGGTCAAAATCGATCAGTGAAAGGTTTAAAGCTTCACATATTTACGCGACCGGAATAACATTTGCATTTCTTTTAGTAAACCAGAATAATTATTAGTTGGCTAGAGAAAAACTAAACGGTTTCTATTTTTTTTTTCTGTTTTGTTTTTACTTAAACGGTTATATAATGTAATTCAATAGATCTGACAAATGTCCAAGTAAAAGAAAGTTCCAGTACTAATGTAGTACATCTGAACATCTGCGGATGAATGGAATTTAAATTATAGTAAATCCATTTAGATAACTGGCTGCAATTGAATGGAAATTATGCAAAAAAATATTTTTACGTAATATTATGTCATTACTATGCGAAAAATTATGACGTGAGCTATTTTATTATGAAATTAAATACGATTCAATAATACGTACAATAGCTTTTATAAATCTTTGAACGGTCTTTTAAGAAATTCATTGCAATTAAATAGTAGGTACCTATAATAATAACACCGCAAAATGTTATTCAACTCATTATTTAATTGTACTAAGACAGTTTTTGTGTCTTATTAAAAAAAAAAAAATCATTTTTGCAAGTGTTTATAATTGAATTAATATTTTAGAAAACTATTAGAACGAACAAAAAAGATAAACTGCAATGCATTTTAAAGAATTATCGTAATGTACATTTAATTTTTTTTTCCATTATAAGAGTTACTTTAAATTTTTTTGTTAATCTCATCAAAAAAGTATTCATAAAATTAATAATTATCATAATGATGAATATGAATTAATTATACTTTTTGACTAATTATAGTACAAAATTAAAATTATAAAACGATTATAAACCAATTTGAATTTATTCGTAATATTTCTCGTGGGAATCAAAACTTGTATTGCATTGATGGACAATTTTAATAAAATAATGAAGTGTTAAAAATATGACAATATTGAATGTTAGTCTTTGTAGCATGATTTATTAAAAAGACAATTAGTGATGTGCATACGAGTTGGTTTGTAAGTGTAAAATCATCTTTCTAACTTTGTACAGATTACTTCGATAAATTTGTTATAATATTTATTTTATGAGTATAAACAAGTAATAAAATCAATGTGTTTGAAAATCTATTTATGATGTTTATTTATAATTTGTATAAAAAATAATATCTTGTTTTTTTTCATCAATACAATTAAAAATCTTGTCTTAATAATTTTTTTGTAAAAAAATTAATAATATACGGTCAAGAAAAATGAACAGTGTAAACTAAGAATCATTCCATTGAACTAGACAAGTTCAATTAAAAAAAAACAAAATTTTGTTATTTTTAAACTATAACACTACTGTATCGTGTAAATGATCTTTAGGCCTTTTGAATAAACATTGTGCGTTGTATTGAATTTAAATGTTAAATTCTTAAACAGTTGTAAAAATTGCCTGAAATTGCTAAATTGCGTTTGGAAATTGTTGCACACGTGTTTATGTATTACTACAAAACGGTATTGCTGAAAAGGCGTACTCGTAGATTTATTACTGAATAAAGATAAAAATAACATGAAAGTAGGAAACCATATTATTGAAGCCATTTCGAATCACTTAGAATCATATTTCAGTGAAATATAAACATATAGTGTCCCATACGGTTTTCATAAGTGTTCATGCATGAACTGAAAGAATATAATAATTATAAATAATAATTTATAATTATAATAATAATATTGTTAATTTTAGGATCACTAATTACATGTGTAAAAGACAGAGTTGTTATGTTTAAAACTAAGTGTTTTAGAGGGTGTACATTTTGCAGTATATAATCTATTATTTACAACTAATTTGATATTTTTAATTTTTTTAATGATAATATGCTTAAAACTCAATAAGTTTCATTGTATGCCAACTATAAGGAAAAAAAAATGTAGGGGAGGATATTTGGTTCTAAATCTATGATAGGGAGTAATTTTAACATTTTTCTTAGGGGTCAAAATTCCTTTTACCGGTTTTGGTTACGAGTTATTACTAAGTAGTTATACATACAACACATAAGACAAGAGTAACTAACTGCTAATAGTTATAAAACAATTTCAATATCTGATAAAGTGATAAACGATGACGATAGTTTTTGTCCGCATAATCGTGATTCCATGTAGGTATACTGCAATATTTATTGATACACTTTAATATACCGTACTATCTCAGTTTAAATTATTAGTTTAATCTAATTTGTGGTGTTATATTAGATAATATAAATAATGCTATCAGCAATCATTCATTGTACAATATTATTGATATGAAATTTATCGGGTGTCACTAGTGATCATGTGCGCTGTGCTTCGGTGCTTCATAAAATACTGCCTGTCAATCACCGATTGAGAATTATTTGTTTTTACAGATTTTAAAAACAGTTTAAAACAATCAAATAAAAATTTAACATTTTAAAATGAAATAAACAAAATTTATTTTTATTTTTGTACATGAAACATTACAACTCTGCTAACACTTAACAAGAAGGCGATAGATATCCAACAAACGAACACGAATGAGAATAACGTTTTGTTTTGCTTTTCTAGTTTCTGGCGGCGGTGCTTTTATGCACAGCGGTCGCAGCGACCGGAGTGACCGACAAACCGGATAGGTCCAAGGAGAAACGAGACGCGGCTCAGGGATATGGGTCGTACGTCGGCTACGCTCCGGCCACGGACTACGGAGCGCCAGCAGTGGGCCAGGACTTGGCTACTGCGTACCAGTACGCAGCCGCAGCTCCGGTCGCCACTGCGCAATACGCCGCTTTGCCCGCGACTCCGGCTATCGGTGCCCTGGTATTGCCAACTAACCAGCTGTTCTACCCGCAGCAGCAACAGGTGTATGCGTACCCGTCGGCCGCGGCCTACAGCGCCCCGTTGACTTCGGTGGCTTACGGTTCACCGGCGGCCACGGTGTACGGTTTTCAATCGGCCGCTTACGGTACAGGCCAGTCGGCTTCATACGGTTCCGGGAGCCAAGCCGCGTACAGCTCGCCATCCACCGCCTCGTACAGCTCGCAACCATCCTCCGCCGCGTACAGCTCACAGTCATCCTCCGCCGCGTACAACTCACAGCCATCCTCCGCCGCGTACAGCTCACAGCCATCCTCCGCCGCGTACAACTCACAGCCATCCTCCGCCACGTACAGCTCGCCGCCATCATCCGCCTCGTACAGCTCGTCACCGGCCGCTTCGTACGGTTCCCAGTCGTCTTCTTCGTCGTACAAGCCCGGACCCGTCACTTTCGGAAAACAGGAATACTCTGTGGACACGTCCACCTACTCCACGCCGTCGTACCAAACCTCTCCGGGACTAGGATCGTACGTCTCGTCATCGTTTAAGACCAACAAGTACCCGTCCACGTCTAGCGACTACTACGCGTCTCAACACCCATCGTCATCGTACGGCTCCGCGAAACCCGGTTACTCGTCGCATTCTGCGTACTCATCAGACAACTCGTACAACAAATTTAAGTACCCGTCGCAGCAGTCGTCGTACGCTGGAGGAGTGTACAAACAGACTCCGTCGGCCTATTACAAACCATCGCCATCATATGACCTGTTGAATCCGTCGTATGGACAGTCTTCGTCGTACGGACAGTATTCGTCGTACGGACAATCACCGTCTTACGGACAATCGTCGTCGTCATTGTACGGACAATCGTCTTACCCGGTAGTGCCGCAAAAGTACAGTGGCTCGTACAGCAGACCGTCGTCACCATCATATGGATCACTATCGGTTTATAAACAACAGCTTTCTTCTCCGCACAAGCCGTCCTATAGCAGCTCCGGTCCAGCCTACGAACCGTCGTCCCCGTACAAACTATCCTCTTACCCGGGTGGCTCGTCTTATGAAGGATACAAACCGGCATCTTATGGTGGTTCGTCCTATGAAGGATCTCTGTCACCGTACAAATCATCTTTCAGCAGTTCGTCGTATGAAGGATCTTTATCTCCGTACAAATCGGGCCAATATAGTGGCTCGTCGTACGAAGGATCTTTGTCTCCGTACAAGTCTGGACAATATGGCAGCTCGTCTTACGATGGATTGTCCTCTTATAAATCGTCACCTTACGGTAGTTCACCATACGAAGGATCATCGTCCTCTTACAAATCGTCACCTTATAGTAGTTCTCCATACGAAGGATCTTCTTACAAATCGTCACCAACCTATTCGTCCGGTTCTTTCAAACCGATACCTTCCTCTTATTCCCAAAGCGAATACGAATCACTTTCATCTTCGGGTTACAGCTCCAAGCCAAGCTCTTCCGAATATAGTTCTAAATATTGACACTAACACAATGTTCCTTTTTTAGATAAATTTATTTTATGATAAAAGTGTTTAGATTGTACCATTCAACAATTGAGAACTTGTGTATATTTTTATCTATCAAATTAAGTTATTTTCGAACTGTTTAATAATTTGAAATTCGCTATTTCACAAATAATTGTTTTTGTATTATTTGTTAAGCGTCTTATTTAAATTATATTATTTACTTATATATAATTAGTATTATTATAATATTATTTGAATATATAAATAATGTCTGTATTGTAACATTATTTATTTGGTCGAAGATTGAAGTTAAACAAAATCAAATATTACATATATAAACCAAGAATAAATGTTAATTAGCTTTTTTATATTGAATAAAATTATGTTATAACAAGTAAAATATATCTTAAAATGTATACTATAATGTAAAACAAATTCGTACTTTGAAAATGAATATGTTGTGACACATATTAAATGTTATAAATGATTCGAAGGAATAGTAGTTAAATTTAAAAATATTAATATATTTTTATTACAATGATTTAAAATAAAATTGATATATTCATAAAATATTTACAAATATAAAAAAATAAAGTTAGTTAGTTAAAAATTGTTATTAAATTTTACAAACCAAATAGAGATATAAATGTATAAATTTAAATATAAATACTTATTAAACATATTTTTTGTAGTGGTGTTAAATATGTATTGATAATTAATAAGAATACGTGGCTTTTAGCCGTTTAATTGCATAAATGGATAAACAATTGTTTGTACAGTATTATAATTAATTAATGTATAATGAAAACCACAGTTGATAGTCATTAATATGGGCTACTAATTGCAATTTATGAAGTTATACATGTTTATATAAATATGATATGAATTCTTAAATATGCAAATTTTATTAAAAATCTGCATTATTATAAATACATGTTATATATTTTATTTATACTAAATCACAATATTCTTTTTAATTTTTTTTTAGTTTAGTAAACTATAAAATCTGTGCACGTATGATACATTAAACATAAATGATTGGTAGTATATAAACAAAAATTTTAATAATAATTAGTAGAGATGTTCCTGGTATAAAATTGATTATAAACTGGTTACAGAGTATTAGCCGAGTAAAAATTTCAATATTTACCGAGTACCGGGTAAGGGTTGAGTAAAAATTCCGTGTTATGCCGAGTACCGATTAAGTGCCGTACATATTACATCGAATACTCGGTTATTTTGAGTAATTATCAGTTACCCTGAATATATCTAGTCATTAGCATTCACAAAGACTTCCTACTTACGAGTATAAATAATGTATTATTTTGTATGAATGCTTGAATTGAAGAAGCCATTTAGCGGTAGTACTTTGGTAGGAATAGTTAGGTTAGTTAATTTTTTTATAAAAAGAATAAGATTAATTTGCATTTTAATTTTACATATTTTTATATTTAACTAAAAAAATTGGATTAGAGAGTTGAGATAGAAATGGAGCCATTTGTAAAATTTTCTGTAGTGCTATTTTGAAAATTTCTCTAATAGTAGTTAAACGTAAACCAATGCGATAGAGATGAATCGAAAGGTTTTCGATCCAATAACTTGTATAGCATTCCATAGTTGAATTCCATAGGTCCATGTAAGTTTGAGTAAAATATTGTATTAATTAACTATAGATTTTTTCAGTTGAAATTTAAGTTTTAATCATAGTACGGATAGTTTTTGATTTAGGGATGATATAGTCATATGAATGTGTTTACTAAATATTTAATAGTGAGGAATCAGCTGGTTATTTACCATAATTATAGGGTGTTGAAAGTAAGGTAGCATGGATTGCTTTTTTTTTTACACGACATCGAGAGCACCGAAAAATTAATGATCAAGGTGATTTTGCAGTGATGTAAAAAACTGTTGAGATCTAAGTAAATCGTAATTTTGAAAAGTGCATTTTACTATAAAATTAAATCGATAATAAAAGAATAACTATGTCATAAATTACTATTAACTGTTTGACCATAGAATAATACCTTGAATTTATAAAACACGAACAATTTGTTGTAGGATTCATTATCATCTATTAATTTAGTGCAATTCTTCTGTATCATGATTGGCTATAGAATATATCATGTAATATTTTTAGCATATATCATCAAACCATTATATATATATATATATATATATATATATATATATATATATATATATATATATATATATACGTGTGTGTGTGTGTATTATATGTATTCAATTAAAATATTTATATTTTAGATAGTCGATTCTCTAAACGATATGTGTTGAATTATATTTTGAACTTGCAGTTCCAAACCAAATTTTAAAATTTTGATGTTCCAAACTCTAGTTATTACATTTATAATTCCGTATAATAGTTGAAATCAATATAATATTTTTTAATTAACTTTGTAATGCAAAATATTTATTTTTAGATTCTGAACGGAGTGGTGGAATCTATTGGTTTTACAATGATGTGTGTTTTTTTTTTTTATTTATTTTTTTTTTATTTTTTATTTATTTGTTTTTTTTTATTTTTTTTTATTTTTATTTTTTTTATTTTTGTGTCTGACGACACCTTTTTTTAAAATATAGAAGATTTGAACTAGTTAATTTTTATTAATGTTTAAAGTTTGAATTATGGCATACCTGATTATTTTTACAAATATTGACAGTTTGAAAGATGTGGAAAACATATTTAATACTAATCTTAGATATGTTTATCGTGATCGACATTTCATTTTTTTTTTTTTTTTTTAATATAAAATAAAATATAACAAATATTAAAAAGAACTTACTTGGAATGAATATTTTTCCAATTCTATTTGTGTTCATTTAAAATTTATTTTACTTTTTTAATAATTTAATACAATATTAAAAACTTTTTATACGTAAATAAAATGCAATAATAAACTACTCGTGTTTGAACAAAAATAGTGTTTAACCTTTTGCAATATCAATATTTGGATTTTCTTTTTTTAATGGTCTATTATTGGTTTTCAGGATAATGTGAAAATAATTACTAGTTTCAGTATAATTTGATAAAATTGAGAATTTTATATGATATTCGAATAACTTTTACTTTTTATATATTTACGCTTTTATTTCTAATATAAATGTTTTAGAGTGATTCTATTAAATTAATTAATGTTACCATTTATTGTTATTATTTTGGTATCGAAGATATATATTAAATATTTAAAATTCAGTATAATGTAATTAAAGTTTAGTTATGATAAGATTGTATCAATTAGAAATTTCAGAGTAAAAATAATATAGGTACAATTAACACACACCAACTGGTAATGTAAACAATAAAAATGTAGTGTTTAGAACTTTGTTGCAATAATATAGTATATCCTACGTAAATGAATACGTACATACTACTTACAAACAATTCAATTTAAAATAGCAATTTTAGTAATCTAATGATGGTAATACAGTTGGAACTTTTTTCTATAAAATAAAAATATAGTATTTCTTAAAATATCGTATCTCAGATATAATAATAAATGTAGTACCTAATATAGATTATAACCAGAAAATAAATTAAATTAAAATTAACTAAGTTAATACTATTAGTAACAGTAAAAAGTAACGGAAACAATTGCCTTACTCGTCTTATTTTATTTTATAAACACAAAAAACTAAGTTATAGGAATGAATCCATTTTCATCACAAGAAGTTAAATTTTTAAGTATATAAATTAGTTCTAAATAAAATATTAGTATTAAGTATATAGTTAATATAAAATGAAACAATTAAATTCAAATGAAAATTAGGTATGATGTAGGCAAAATCAAATAAATATTGTTTACATGAAGTAATAATATTGTCATTATGAATAATCATTTTTTTATAAATTAAATTGTGATAAGAAATAACAATATTTTCTAGACATTTCTTTTTAAAAAAAAAAAAAAAAATATTAGTTTTTATTTAATAAATTTGTTAAATTATTAAATATTATATTTGTTTTAAAATTTAGTAAAAATACTATATTTTATTCGTGCGATTAATAATAATTAATTTATAAGTTTATTACTATTATGAACTATTGATTAAAGAAAAACGATTTATGGTTTGTTACGGTTACAGCGATTTATTCATATTTATGATGTGGCGATTGTGTGGCTAATTTGTAGAGATCAATGATTGTTTCCACTTTCCTACCACTGATTTGAGACGCTCAGTATTAAATAAATAAAATGTTGTTCTTTTTTTCTTCTTTTAATATCGGTTGAACAGTTTATTTGATTTAATTAACATTTTTTAATAATAATTTTATGAAGTCTACATTTTTAACTGTCAACTTTAAATATTTTATTAATTATTATTTTGATAACCGATGTTTATATTGATATACATTTTTACAATTTTTCAATCTTTAACATATTTTCAATACATTAATAAATGTAATAAAATAAATATTTTTTTTTTTAAAAATTTGTTCATACTCATCGTTACAAAATATATTATTGTATTGAAAAAAAAAAAATTATTAAAACAATTTTGATCTTAAAATATTTAAAAATTGATTTTTAATAACATTTGACAACATAATACTATATTTTTATAAATTTTAAACTTAACTGTTATTAAAAAGTAAAATTAATGACTTAGGTTAGGATAATATCTTGATTTATGTTTACGTTTCATTCGATTTCTAATATACTTTGTTATTTAGTTTTCTTTCCTGTAAATGAAATTTCATATGAATGAAAACAGCAAAACTGCGCCTTGATCTTATTAGATATTATTCAATAGCAATGATGTCAAAACCAAACAAAAATACTCATCCACGACCTTGTCATTAGAAAGTAGTCACTTGTAATATCGCATAAACCAGTTCTACACCTTTTACTTCCCAGTATTTTTTTGTTATTGACTCAAGTTACAAATTTCAATTCAGTAATTTTGAGTTGAATGACTAATATGATATCTATCATAATATTATATATTGGTGGTTAAAAAATATATTGGTATATTTGTTTTTTTTTTTTTCGTAAAATGTAGGCATTTTTTGTTTTAGAAGGTGTTGAAACTCTATATAATAATTACGTTATTCATAAACATAGACTAACACTTATAATAGTCCTTGATACACATAATTTTATTTGTATAATAAAATTACCGTCGGTAATCTTTAATCGAATAACAATGGAGCTACCTTATACATTGATGGATAAGACGTATATTTACGTACATTGTTCCGGTTGCAAAAATCTAAATTACGTCACAAAAAAATAATTATATTAGGTATTAGTTTAATTTTTTTTTTTTTGTTTGAGTAATATATCATTTTCAAGTAAGGTGATTTTAAATTTTACGTAAACAATACCTTTTCTCTTTTACTTCCTCTTATGGTAGTGTTGTACCTTGATTAAAATGGCCAGTTAATATGCAGTTTTTTGGATTTTTTGAAATTTTGATGTATATTTATATTTAAAACTAAGTACAAATACCACATGTTATTTGCCAATAAAAAATAATATTTATTTTAATCTTTTCTTTTTTTAATTATTTATTTTATTAAAGAAATTCTACAATTAATAAAAAAATATGTACAATAAGCAGGTCTGAGTGTGATGAATGTAAAATTGTTTTTTAAATGCTTTAATTTTTATTAAACCAAATTATTTATTGGTGTTATTACACTAATTTCCGTTGTAGGTATCCGATAGCAACTGTTGATTACGTAGTGTTTTTTGTTATATGATATTGTTCCTACAATAAAATGTATTATATTATGTTTTGGTGATTTAAAACTTCATTAATTCTGTTATATCTTTCGTTGTTTTTATTGTTGTACATTTCACCGCATAAAATGGTTTGTTTTTATTTTAAAATTTAATTGTAATAGGGGTAATAACGAAGATTTTTGAAAGAAAGATGTTATTATGTTGAATAACGACATTGTATTTTTTTATTTCTCTTACATATACAATGCATATAAATGTATTGTTTACAACCATAGATAATGATAACTTAAATGTTAATATATATATATATATATATTAATTTATAAATTAGCGATGAATTTGTAGAGTTTAAAAGTGTAGGTTAAGATGTTATATATTTATAGTTTTAACAATTTTAAAGAATGCTTGAATTCAGTGCACTGAGAGATTATCGAAGAGAAATACTAAGGCTCTGGTGAACAAAAATTATAGAAGAAAAAAGTTCTTTTATTATTTATAAAGTAATATATAATATTTTAATTAGAATATCTAATGGAATAGGATATCATTGTATAACTCAGTTTGATTTTTATTTGTGATTAAAATATCATTTGTTTGAGTTGCAATAATGCATGACCAAATTGTTTGTGTATTTTATAATTTTATTTTATTATATTAACAGATACAATTTACGAATTTCAAATATTTATGTTTCGTAATGTAAAAATGTATGAAAAATATTACAAATAAAATCTATATAGTATAAATACAGATAACGATAATTTATCAACAGCGAATAGCTATTGTTATTATTGAAATTAATGGGCGATACCATTTTACCTACTTTATATAAAATAATACATTAATGACTGATAATAATCAACAAATTATACATATTGTATTATGTGAATTATTTATAAATAAAAAAGTTAACTTTAAAATTAAAATGTTTTCACTATCCTTACCTTGAAAAAACTAGTATTGTATAATTATTAGAAATATTAATTTTTACGTTGTATACTAATTAAGACACTATACCTGAACGGGAAATTAATACTATACAAATTGAGTCCGAGGATTATTTCGGGTAAAATATAAAATCATCCTCCAGAGTCTAGACAGAGCGAAAATTATGCCGCGCGGCATTATGGTGTATGTTATTGTCACACTATTGCCTTATGTGAGCCTCATTTACATATTCATTGGCATAGATCACCAATAGTTGTAAATTCTATCATTAAAAGATCAATGCTATGTTTTATTCAGTCCATCCAAACATTTACCAATTTATAAATATTTTAAATGTACAATGCGAAACATATAAAAATTAGAAGTGCTCATATTAAATCAATGAATGATATAAAAGAAAAATAAAAAAAACCGAAGATCAAATGCAGCTGTTGCAATCAAACACATTAACTTGACATTAATATATACAATGCTTATTCCATAACTTTTTATCAATATAAAAATGTTCTGTTATCATTATTTATATTTATTTAATTATACACAAATTATTCATTTTATTTTATACTCCTACATTATTAAATTATAAAATATTAAAAAAAGAAATTTAACCATACCTGAAGAATTTTTTGCAACAGACAATCTTAAGTTTGAAAAATAGGAGGGAAAATAATTTTTAAAAAAATAGACGATACTCCGTTAGTATTAAAACATGGACTCAGTATTGTATATAAAATTTCATGGGACTTAATTGTTGTATACTCTAAAATAATCCGAGGCTCAATTTGTCATAAAAGTTGTATTGGGACTCAGTTTGAATGTAGCTATATTTTACAATGACGATTTAGATCGGATATCTAATTGCCAAAACTTGATAAAATTTACATTTATATTGCAATTTCTTGTTTAATAACAACCTTTGCAAGAACTTTTTAGAAATAAAATAATGTTAATTCAATTTACATTACTTAGGATTTTTAATGAATTTACTGACACAAAAAATGGTTTCCGCAAAATGGATAGAAAATGTAGAAGCTTATTGGTCTTCCGTTTCACGCGATATTATGATTTAAAATTTACATATTAAATGCATTTTTATTGTTTTAATATTTAACATCCTGATGGATTATCTGTACAGTACAAATTGTACCTTTATATGAACTTTAAAATAATAAACTTATATAATTTATTAAAATATAAATACGAGTATACATACCGTCATTATATTCATCTGAGCACAGTCTGTAAAGTTTATTCGAACTGCTATACCTTGATATTATCAATTTCGCCAGTCAATGAATTACAATAAAAGAAAGTATATAATGGTGTTCAGATATAACTTGTAATGCATTTTTAATATTAAAAATATTATGTACACTGAAGAGATAAATCTAATTGCTGTTTCTATGTTACATCAGGCCGTGTATACATTTTGTCAAAAACTTTTGGAAGAAATACAATTTATTTTCATTTGGATGTTTCGATGGACCACATTGAAATATATAGAAAATAAAAAAATGTTTGATATAAATTCAAAATATATAATTTTCAATTAGTTCATTATTAAGATTTTAATCAAAATTTCAGAATATAGTTGTAAACAGGCCCCCACATCATATTTTTGACCCGGGTACAGAACTAAATCCTGGCCCCTCTTAAATATAAATTAATTTTTCGATATGAATATACTGTAAATATTAGTTTTATGTATAGATTATATAGGAGTAGCTATAATTCAAAAATAAATATCAATAAATTTATAGGTATCCTTTATAAATCGAAAACATGTATAATATTACATACATAGAACAAACTTAAAATGTAAGTTTAAAATTAATGACGCCACTTTGATGTTTACACAATAGGCTCACGGCACCCTGGAAAAAATGTATTTGTAACATTTTTCTAATTTATTTTGAAGTAATTATTTGCATAAACGCCGAGCCTCTCAAAATTCCGGGCCTCAGTACCATGGGTCCTCCTGACCCCCCCTTGTGGGGGCCCTGGTTGAAAACCCTTTGTATTAAAAATCAAAGGTGAATTAAACTTAAAAATAATATATTTATAAAACTATGAAATTGAAATAGTATTATATTTTGAAATACATTAATTTAATTACACCTCTTGGGTGGTTTCTTATTTATTGATTTCTTATAACAATAAATAAATTATTATTTTTTTTTATTATTATAGTCACAAGAGTATTCGCGTATATTAAATAATAGTTTAAGTATTGTTTTAGAGTTAGATTTGTTTAAATATTTGTCAATATATATTTTCAAGTAGGTTTTGGTTAGATGGGAATAGGTAACCGAAAATGGAACCCATAATAGTTTAACTGCATAAACTAACGACGACGCGTGAAATTAGTATACTGTTTCATAATAAAAATAATAATAACATGTACTCTATTTATCTAAAATGTATTACTAATTGAGTGCAAGGCACAATGAACAAGCAGATTATGCATAATATATAAGCGTTGTGTTGGATAAGTATCCGAATCGATTTGTGTGTAAGAATTTGCAGTGATAGAAGATAGTGGTAGAAATGACATTGCCCGTGACTTGACGCGTTTATTTTGCGTGATCCGTGATCCTATTCAATTCTGTTTTCTTGTCAACACAACAGTGGGGAATAATAAAGATCACAAAGGTGTTTCTTTCATTACTTGCCTGAATGAAAGCGATTTAAATTACCGGCAATTCGTATTATTTGAGCACATTCCCCTCCTTATATTTTCCATGTGGTTGCGAGGGAAATACATCGCGGCAATGTAGCCTTGGTTATTTTTGCACGTTTCCCGGCTCCAATTGTGTGTAGAGAGTGATCGTGGAAAATTCTCAGAGTCAACATGTTGTCTACGTTTGCAGTAAGTACATGTATTTTATCGAATCTAAAGAATTTCTCGATCGTTTTATCATTTTAACCGCAGTTCAGCTAGAATTATATTTTATCGACAACAATTAGTTATACATACGTATATAACACAGAAAGGTCTTCGTTGAATATTTAAAGTTGATCATTAATCCACGATGTTATAACATACCTAACGACATTTTTGAATGGATCAATTAATTTTTTGAACAAATTATAACTTCTTAATTACTTGGAGTCTATTACTGAATAATATATTATAATTAAATATATAACATGTATATATTTAACCTTTACTAGGTTTACATAAATATTTCTTAACGTTTCAAATAACTTTAATTATTTAATATACAGTAAATAATTTAATTGAAGACTAAAATTTTTACCCTTAGATCATGATACTATAAATACGATTTGTTCCCTTTTACTTAATTAATAAATTAACACTAATAATTATGATTATTTGAATAAAATAAATTTCAGTAATATTATTATGATTAATTAGAAAATTAGAGTAAAAATGAATAATGGATGTAACTGAATCATTTAAATAAAATATTTATAGTTAAATATAAATTCTAATAAACTTTATCAGTGTATTAGCCAATAGGTATAGGAAAAATGTATATTTGCAAATAATTATTATTGATGGTAATTTTTTGGACATATAATTAAAGAAAACGAAAATTAAAAAGTTTATTACTATATATTATATTATTATAAAAAGCAGTTTTCTCTAAGGTTAAAAAGACTAATAATATAAATTGTCAGTTATAATCTATCAGCATTCACCTTATTAAAAATACAAAAAATTTCTATTAATTTATTAATTATTTAAAATAAGCCGTGAATACAGTTTTTAAATAATTTTGAAGAGCTGGTTAGTTTAAATGTATTAAAATGTCAAAATAACAATATTTTTCAGTTTATATGTAATCACGTGCAAATAATATGAAGAATAAAGGAAGTTAATAAAATGTAATAAAGGAAAACAATGGTGATTGGATTAATTTTATAAAACTATTTTTGCTTGTCATTTTGTTTTTCTTTATCGAATTTCTCGTCAACATTATTCTTTCGTCCTGCCTAATAATGGTTATGATTTAGTCTTAATCATTTGACCACGCCAAAATGGTTTGTAATAAAATAATGCAATCTACTTTCCCCAGTATTTATAATACATAAATGATTCGAGTCGGCTTCCGAATTATCGTGTCTAATTACTAAGCCGTTCATTTTATAGATTTTATACGTTCAACTTGAAAATTAGACGTCGTTGATTTTTATGCTAAACTTAATTAACTGATAAATATATACCTAAAAATAACTATTACAATAAATTTTTGTATGTGAAACGAATCATTTTGATACATTTCTAATATATATTAGAACCGTAGATGCATTAGTGTACATCGAAAATTCCCATAAGAAATGTATACATACTAATTTGTGACTTGTACGTCTTTGTGATTATTGGTTATGTTTATTCTTAATGTATTATTCAAATTTATATATACATATTTGATTCAAGTAAAACGTAAAATTATGAATCACGATAAATTTACTGTTAGAAATTACACAGTAAAAGTCCTGAATTAGGAGTCAATTAGGTGGAGATGTGAGGGAGGGAGAAGAATGTGCTAAGAATATGGGTAATAATATATATTGATTTTTCAATCGTTATGACTGCTATAATATTATATTTAGTACCCTTTACATAGTATTGCAGCAGACATTACAATCAAGTAATATTATCTTACGTTACGCCATGTGGTCTCTACTTTTGTACAATACTTTAATTTCCAATTACAAAAAAATCAGTAGCTATATGATTAATTAAGAATTGTTCATTGAGAGAATAAGTTAAACTAGGAACAGTGTTTTTATAACTTTAAATAATTTATCGCAGATTATAAATATTATTAAAGTTTTTGATGGAAGACGAGGATATGGGAGTTAGGTCAAATTGCACTATCTTTTTATTGAATTATTTGAAGATTATAAAAAGGCAGTGTTCGAATTGCACTAGGATCTAAAAAAAGTTCAAATTGCACTCGAGTGGGTTAGCTGAAATTGTCAACATGAAAATATAATGTGGTACCCTTGGTTGACGAAAGGAATGATATTAAAATAATACATTACACTCTCGAATATAATATCAATTATATATTATTCGTAAAAATAATGCTGGAAAAAACGTTTCAACTTTTCAATATTATTTATGACATCGTCGATAACAAAGAGGAACTTCCACTCGTTGTGTAATAACTGATTATACTAAACATAACATTCCTACTTTTAAGCTGAGTGCACTTTGAACATTTTGGTTTACTACGAGGAGCGCAATTGGATGATTTCTGACAAATACTCTATATAGCATCTAGCATACCCATGTTTGCGCCTATGGTGAAGTAACGCGGAACTGGAATTTGTTGTACTTATGAAAAGTTTGATCGTTTCAGGTGTGCTTTTGGGCAACAACCGCGTTCGCCGCGTGCAACGTCAAGACACGAGTGCACTACATACGCGCTGAAGACCGGTCACGTGGCGCCGCCAACTCGTATTTTCCGGAACGGTTGCAATCGCGCGCGTCATCTATATTCGGACCCACGGGTGGACAGACACAGGCCGCGGCCACCGGATTCCCGTACCGCTTTGTCTTCCCGGCCAACCATCCGGCGCTCAGCCGGCCCGTGTACTCCTCGCAGCAGTCCGAATCTCCTTATTCGGCCGAGGATCTATTCTCGCCCTCGTCGTCCAAACAGCATCCGCTGTCCGAATTCAAGAACCAGCAACAACCACTCGGTTACGAGACCATCGGCAAAGTGCAATATGAATACTTCGGTGGCGGCGGCGGCGGCGGTGGCGGCGGTGGCAAACATCTCCTGCAACCGCAACCGTACCATCTGATCAAACAGCCGAAACATTACCAGAGCTATGAGTTGGGGCCGAATGCCGCCACCACCGTCCATCACCAGTCCAACCAGCCGACTCACCAGCCGTTCTACCCGTCCACGTCTGCGTCCGTTGCTCAGCCGATCATGTTACTAATACCCTCTTCCGGCCAACCGGGTGCTCCGTATCAGACCTTGGTACTGGTCCCGTCGTCGGCCAGTCCACCCCCGTCGCCACCACCACCGCCGCCTCAACATCAGTCACCGGTGTTCACGGGTTTCCACCCGCAGATCCATCATCTGCCGCCACCCCCTCAGTTTTTGCCCGGTTTCGTCACCCATCCGCGAGGACCTCCACTCGTCGCCAGCTTCCCGTCCGGGCTTGGCGGCGGCAGTGGCGTCGGACTCGGTCGGTTCCCCGGCGCGCAACTTTTCCACCGGTCCCACGAACCGCTCCAGAAACAACAGCACCATAATCAGTATTCACAGCAAAAGTCGTCCCAGTCGTCTCCGTTGTCATTACCGTCGCCGACGTCGTACCAATCACCTACGTCGTATCAATCGCCGACGTCGTACCTAGGTTCCGGGTCGGCGAACGTGCAGCATACCACGGCGACCGGTTCGGCGTCGGCTGCGGCTGCCGCCACGGCGGCGGCAGCGGCGGCGGCAGCTGCGGCGGCGCAACAACCGTTAGAGGACAAGGTTAGCCACGGTTCGGGTGCGTCCGGAGAAAATTCGGACGACCGTAGCGAAAACAGTGCCGAGACGAAACGCGAGGAAAAGTTGCCCGAGTTCGGCGACAAGACCAACGCGAAACTTCCTAAACGAATCGTTGTCACGTGATTCGTACTTATGTATACATATAATTATTTTTATCATTCTGGCGTTTGCCGTTTCTTGATTGTGTTGTGTCAAACTTGAACGCTTCAGCAAACCCTAACTGTGAAATGAAAAGAATCGTTTCAACGTCCATTTGCAGTTATTTAAAAAAAAAAAATAAAGTGTGGAAAACTCAACTGCTCGTACACATTTGATGCGTACACTTGAATTGTTCTAGGGGAATCAACGTCTAAATCTTAATTTCACTGTTTGAAAATGTTTGTACCAACGTGTTTTGCACGTGGCTCATATTTAAACAGGCAAAATTATAACAAATAATTTTTGTATTACACGGTGTACTTTCAATCTTTTCATTCCATTTTAATTTCATAAATCATAATACTCATCAAAATTAATTGTTTTTTTTTTTTTTTTAATTATAACATGTAAATAATGTTGAAAATGCTTTGACAATTGAATTTTTATATTTTTTTCAAATATATTTTTATTAACGTCTAACTTTATTATACTTTATATACTGTATAATACTGATTAATATACTGATCATTCACAATGGAAACATTACGATGGTTTTATTATTACATGTAAAATGATTTTTATGCATTATATTCAAACAGCTTGTTCACTGCAAAAATATGCATTTCGAAAAAACAAAATGTAGTTTATGTCAATACAAATTTAACATTTGAAAAACTGTTTGTATGATAATCTGGTTTATATAATAGTGAATTAATTTTTGTTATATTTTTCTGAACCAAATACGACAGAATTATAGTATGTATAGTGCACATTTAGTTTTACTAACATTTGCCATCACTTAGCACTTATAAATTGTACTTTCATTATACTAATGGTAGAATAATGATAGATAATTTTACTTTTATTTAGTAATTTTCTTTAAATATTTATTAACTATATAGGTGATATACAATAAAAATATAAAAATGAATAGAATTTTAATGATCATATTGTTGTTTTATCAGTATTCATTGAACTGTGAATTATGCAATTTAAATACAAACAATAATCTAAATTTTCTTAATTTTTCTCTGGTTGGCGAAATCTAAAGTAGATAAATAGTAAATTTAGAAATTCTTATTTTCATATTACACATTTTAGAACGCTTTATTGCTTTATACCTGGAAATACATTTTGCGTAACAAATCGAAACTGGTGTCACATATTTTTTTTTTTTTTTCGAGAAATGCTTTTGGCATTTAATGATAATTTTATAGAAAATAATTATAATAATAATAAAATATTAAAACAGGAAGATCTATCCAAAGAGTAGTTCTTATTTATTTTCTATATCGATTGTAAAATAACGTTAGGTTAACAAGAATATTGTAAAATGTCTATGATAATAACAATTAAAAACGCAGATATCGTATGGTTAAAAATCTCTTCACTTAAATAGACAATACTTTTAACAATAATAATAACGTACGTGTGTGATAAATTGACTCAAGTTGATCTAAAAAGTGTTTCGAATCGTACTCGCCGTAGAAACCGTTTTTTTTTTAAATTTTTTTTTTTTCGTCATTCTTCAAACAATATTATTTGTTCAGCTCTGTCCATCTTATGAGCAAGTAATGCATTGATTTTCTGTTTATTATACCTGATGAATTTAGACTGTAGATTTCGCTTTCATCCATCAGTTTCTAGAGTCCAATGAGTTTCTTCGATTATCTATGGCCCGGCATGTCATTAATTTTTTTTATGTACGTATTGTTTCTTTTTTCGATAATAAAATAAACATTTAAAATTTCGAAGGTCGTCTGGGCAAAAAAATACAATAATAAACGTTAAAATTACTTTTGAAAATGCAGACGTGTTGTTTAGAAAAGGGTTTTTTTTTATGACGAAGAAGACACGGATAGTATAAGATAAAAAAAAGTATGTATTACATATGTCCATCAATAAAGCCTGCTTTCATAACATAGATACATACATACAAATCGTGCGAAATGTAATGTATAATCGAGACTAAGACATAAAATAAAATTTATTATTTTTATACTTTTTAATGTAAATTTTCATTTTAAATATATGAATGCACTCATACCCTCTTATGCCATTATTTTATTATATATTATTATTTAACAAAAAAACCATTACTAGAGTTTTAGAGAGTTATCTGATACAGGGATTTGGTGACATACTAGAATGTTTGAATTTAAAAACAGTTCTCAGCGAAACGTGGTTTTTAAGAATACTATTAAAACTTTAAATATTTCTAAATATTAAATATAAATATAAAAGTCATAAGTTCTTCCTTTTCTTTTTATCTTTCTTCTTCTTTCCTTTTATAGAAGTCATTAAGTTAATAAGTCAAAATATATGGTAGCTGTCTACCTGACCAAATAAAAAAACTAAAACTTCATAAAATTTAATCAGTTTTACCGTCTTAAGTAAAACTTTAAGAACTCTATTCCTAATAAAAAATCATAACAATTAAAGCTAATTGTAATATTCATATTATATGCATATTACAAGGTATATCAGTTCATTGAAAATTATACATTATATTCATAGGTGAATACCATATAAGAGTTGGAAAGATTCTATTCAAACCATAGCAGGTAAATGTTTTCATATGTTCATACAAGAAAATATATTTATATACTGGTACGTAAATTCCTACGCGAAAAAAATATACCGTTACGTAAGTTCTTACACGAATAAAAGTACATTTTTTATGACCGAAAATCCAGATAATAATAAAATAAACGAACTTTATGATTATTAAGTGACTAAGTACACAGAAGAAAATAGTACATTCAACCTTAGTATTCGAGGTAGTGCTAATCCTTGTCTTACTACAAATACTTGTGAAAGTTTTCCATCTGAATTCAACTTAAATTTTATTATCATCGCGATCGTAATATATTCAAAATGGTCTTAAAAATGTTTATAACAGATACATAAATTATAATAAAAACATCAGTTATCAACAGACCTCTAAAAATAAGCAAAATAAATAAAATTATACACACAAAATATTAGAATACAACTTTAAACAAATAACACAGTTTGATTATGTTAAAAGTTTAAGCTTTAGTAAAAAACGTATTTATAATCTTAATAATATATATTATTATATTATTAAATACGTATATTATGTGGATGACTATATATAAGTATTATAACATATGGACACAATCCAATTAAAAACTGAATTAGATTTTTTACAAAACATATTGCAAACAAATTTTATTATATAAATTACATTGTCTGTCCCAAGTCTGAATTAAATAGAAAATATATTTGTATTCGTTTAATGTTTTTCGTGTCAAAACTTACGTTGACATATCCATAAGTATTTTTTACCTGCTAGGTATATCTTGTATAGGAACTTATATTTTTGATATTATTCAAATGTATATGAATTTATCTTAAATGTGTAATGTACTAATTAACTTACTGATAAACTAAATAATGAATAATAATAATTCTATTAAAAAATTAAAATATAACCAATGAAAATATATTTAATATTTTTAAATTATATCGGTAGGTATAACTACAATTTTTATATAAAGAAAATCCAAAATCCAGTATATAATGTTATTTTATTGACAAATGTAATAATAGGTAATTTTGTACATTTTTTAGTGAATATAAATTATTTTAAATAATTTATGGGTCTACAAGTCTTAAGTTTGTTTTAGTGAAAAAAAAAAATAAATTCCTACGAGTGTCTGGAGCTTTCTTTTGCTGGTTACATCAAACGTATTCAAATATATTAAACGTTTTGTGGTTAAGTATAATAATAAATAGTTGTACTGATATAAAATCATAATTAAACTAATTGAGAAATTTATTAAATATATTATCATATTTCTTAAGTTTTAAAAAATTGTTTATGAAAAATTCATTAAAATTAACTTTTAAGAGAATAAATTATAAATAATTGTAAATAATTAATCGTTGTGTCAGTTTTTGTTAATAACTTACTAAAAAAGTTACAAAAATAAATGTAAATTATATGAAACCATAACTTATATTTATTTATTTGTAGAAAATCGAGTTTGATAAAAAAAAAAAAAAAAAACAAAGAAAAGATAATTATAATAAACAAAAAACCTCAAGGCAATCATTTTAACCAAAGAAATTAATTAATTTAAATAAATTAAAAATTCTAATTTTAAGGGTATATTTAGATAAGATATAACATACATAGTTTAAAATGATAATGTTGAGGAAAAGTGAAAAAGACATATAAAGTCCTTATTATACATACTACATAAATAGTATTTTAAATTATTATGTAATCGCTATAAACTTAAAAAGTATAAATATTAATGGGGAATCATAGTTTTTTTTTTAAAATAATATAAAATTAAATAAAAATTAAAAATTAGTAATTGGTTGATATTCGTAAATTAATATATAAATAAATAAATAGTTTTGATATATAAATAATTTAATAAATAAATAAATGTTCAGCTTGAAGTATTTTTATAATTCAATTAGGTAGTTATTTGGAAAAGGAAACATCTCCAGAAATTAAAATTTTAAGGGAGAAGAATAAAACTTATTAACATATTCGATAGATGTCCTATTTTTGAAATAAATTAAGTAAGGATAAACAAACTATTATATAGAAACATGTGAATTTAATTTAAATCATTTTAAATGAACATCTAAAAAAAACTATTTTGATTAGTTGTATAAGTATTATCTTGAAAAGTATTTTATCCTTAAATAATTAGTATAGGCTACATATTATACACAAAAACAACATGAATTTCGTTTTTTTTTTTTTTAATATTTAATGTACTATTTTATGAAAAACATCTTATAACATCGATATTTTCGCAATATAAATAATACATGGGCATTTTAAATTTAAAATTTATAAATTAATTACTTTTATGAAAAACAATAAAGTTACTATAGTATATTTTATTTAAAATCGATACATTAGGTATTTCGTATATTATTTCTATTGATTGTCGTTCTTGTTAATTTTCATTACAATTAAAAAAAATGTATTTAAACAGTCACTTTAATGATGATTTTAAAAAGCCATTAGGACTATAACTTTATAAGCTGATCTGTGAACTATCTTCATAATCTAAAATTGTAATACTATTATAAATTATGTGCATTAACATTTATTGCATTACAAATTGTATTTTTATTTAGTTATATAATTTTTAATTTTTATGCAAGATTTTAAAAAGTAAAAAATATTGACATACAATTTTTAGTTTTAGTTATAAACATATTATAGCATACTTCATTTTTCATTTAATTATAAATAGTATAAAAAACATATTGTTATAATATTAGATTTCCTTGTAGTATAACCAATAAGATAAATATAGTATTGAACACATTTTGTCACAGAAAATTTTATCTTTAAAAAAGAATTCGATGTATGAACTTTCAATCTTTAAAGTTATAACTTAATATTATTGATTTTATTCTTTTGAAATGTACATATACGTAAAATATCCGAAATATAATTGCATCATTTGCAGTATAATATAATTGCAGTTTTAATACTTATAACATTTTTGGCGAGCAGCATTTCCTTCACATTAGGTCCTCTAATTATATTTAATAAAGGCTATGTTACATAATATTTTATTATTTAATATTATATGATTGAAATGTTTATTTGTTGATTGTGTTAAATTACATAGGTCTACCTACATATTTTTATATTTATTAAAGTTAATAATGATTGGTGCAACAAATGTTTTTGAAATAATTGCAATTAAATATAATACATTTTAAATTACATTAATAGTATTAGCAAGTAAGTATTAAGATATTTTAACATATACTTATTATACTGTAATGATGTATTTATGATATTTTTAATGAATGATTATTATTATTATCGGACATTTTTGGTATGGCAAACAAAATATATTATTATTAACTTAATACAATAATATTAAAAATAAACTTGATATTTTAATACTTAACAATAATTGTTTTTTTTTATTAAAAATGGAATAATATGTATAAAATATATATAATAATAAATATATAAAATCTTTTTCATAATTATATTTTGGGATTTATTTTAAATATATGTTGAAATTATTAACGATTTTCAAATTAATAGTTTTAACATTATTTTAGTTAACATTCATTATTTTAATAAAATATAACTCAATAATTATATTAAAATGAATCTATGAATTTAACGAATACTTCAAGAGTACAGATACAGTATATAATGTTATTTACATAGAAGTTAACATGGAATACAACAAATAAACATGTAATTTACTCCCCATGTAGCATAGATACTCGTACATTTATTCAATATTTAGTAAATATTTAAAGAGAATTAAGATATTTTATAAATGTTCAACAACTATTGGTTGTACATTTTTAAACATTGAATTAAGTATTATGCATTTATAAAATTTCAAATTTTCGTTAATATTTAAATATTTGTTTTTGAATGTTAATAAATTGTATTACATGTTTCAGGTTCAAAATATAGAATCAAATAAAATCCAATATTGTATACAATTTTTATTTTAAATATTTAAATTTCAATCGTATATAAGTATTGTTTCAATTGCTATGATTGAAAAAGGTGTTATAATAAATTAGTATATCACATTAACTTTATAAATTGAAAATTCGTCAACATATTTTATTTAATTGTAACGGCGTAGGAGTGCCGATAAAAATATTAATATAGTAGTTATATTTGAATATATGATTGCATATAGTTTAGAATGTAATAATAATAGCAATAATGTCATTATTAGTTTGTAAATAAATTGTATAACTTTTTAAAAAGTATGTTTTCTCTAAATTACAATATTAGGCTGTAATTATATTAGTTCTAAAAGTAAATATAGAAGTTTATTAGTATAAAATAACATTTATCTAACACATATTTGAAAACGTTTTATGTGAGTTAGAAGTTCACCATAAGTCGATTCCATGAGGCCATAATTATGCTTTTAATTAATACTATGATCAGATAGTTTATAAATAATATTTTATCTATACATTTTTTTTAAATATTTATTAAGACGTGTAAGTGATATTTAAAAAATATATTGTAGTTTTATACCAGTTATAATTACAAAAATATCAACCATTTAATTTTTGTTTTTATAAAATTAATAAAATAAATGCATATGCATACCTATATAATTTGTTTTTTTTTTTTATAACCTATAACTCATAAATCTTAAAAACTAAATATAACATTTGAAAATAGATTAATAAAATGATTCAAAATGTGAATAGTTATATTAGAGTAATATTTTTTTTTTTATTAAAATGCAATATTTACGATCTATACAAGTAAATTTGATAATAAAATAATATAAAACATGACTTGTATATCTTGAGGGGGGAAAACCATCCATCAACAGTACCTTCTAATTAGTTTGATGGGTTTATATTTTGGAGATTGTTTTTTTTTTTTGTGTTAGGCAAGGTCGTTTCTTGGCCACTTTATTTTTAATCTCCTTGGAGGGTTGCTGTATATGGTTATAGGGATATACGAGAAATAAGTATGGTTTTGGTTTAAGTGCAGTTTGGAAAGTAAGATTTATCCACCGTTTTAATATTGCTTAAACTTTTACTGAAGTCGATTTCACTTGTCAAAACCATGAGAAATGTATATATTTTGTGTTAATATGATCCTTATGTAAAGTGTGTTAAATATATTTGTACAACTTCTCATTTGTTAAGTTGTTTCCAATTTTTAATGATAACCGATGATTTATTTTATTTTATTTGTCACGAAAACGACATTCTACCTCTGTAATCAGAAGATGTATTTAGTCAGATTAAAAGCTTGATGGAAGGGCAAGAAACAAATAAAGAAAATTTCCTTTTAATGTTATTCAACTTTTAGAGCATACATCTATCGTTATAACTTCTTAAATACTGTTTAATAAACATAAATATAAAATGTAATTGTAAAAACATAAAGAGTTAGAATATAAATAATTATTTATAAATTTTTAGCATTCAGGTTTCAGATAAACTCTGATTAGTTTTATTATATACAAAGTAAAAAATAAAATAATATTACGATATTATCAGTAATATAATGAATCAGTGAAATTTCTTTTATGATATTATTTTGAAAATATGGTATGTAAAATTGAAAATAATAAAATTATAAATAACATTTATAATGTAGTTTTAATATCATTATAATTATTAACATACCAATTATAAGTAGTTAGATTTTGTTCAATACATGTTAATAAAAACTTTTACCATAATTATTTGCTTTAGTTATGCCTGAAAACATGTTCAAAATGAGTATTGCCATACGATAAAAAATCGAACTATTTATTACAAATCTATAAAAATAATTGCGTTTTAAAGAGAAAATTAATAAAACGTTTTAGTACATACCTATTGAATGAAAATCGGTTAAACATTTTTGAATTTTGAGAGGGAATATTATGATTCGCATTAACTATACAATAATGTACAGTACAATAATGTAAGCAATTATCGTCACGTAGGTTGCATAATGCCGGATTAAATATTTGTACGTATTTGGTCAATAGTACTTTCGAATTCACCAATAAGAAATAATTACTTTTTCATAAATGTCAACAAAGTATCTTTCTAAGTATTTACTGCAAAAATATTTGAAAGATATATATCCTTGATGTTGCACGATAGTTCGGGTGAAATTACCGTACTTAAAAAAAACCAGACTGGAATCTAGTTAAACGCGTGCAAGCATGTGCAGACTGGATTTTGACGGGAAACCACTTTCACTGGGCCGTGGTGACATACGGGATACAATACAGACGATCCAGACCAGTTTTTCGACTTCCTGTGATAAAGCGGTCATCTGCATTTTGAAGTGGAAAGCACGTAAGGATAAGCTCCCACGTAATTGCGTCATCGAAATTTTGCTGAAAATAGAAACTGACTACTGCAAATTGATTGTTTTTTTTTTATGTACCACATCGTAAAGGGCAAGGAACTCGTTGGCTAACACATAAATTGAGTTAAAAGTAAACTGAAACTGAAATTAAATAATATATGAATAATGAACATTTATCGTCTCTCATGATATCATCAAATTATATCGTAATATAAAATTATTACATATTATTACATAATATCATCAAAATTCATCGAAATTGTATACAATTAAATTGGTTCAAATTTTTATACAAACATATATATAATTGTGTATATAATATATACACAATATATTACATATATTATATGTATATTTAATATACATATATGTATAAATGTATAGTATATAATACTAAAAAGCAATTAGGTGTGTTAACATTATAAAATTTAAAGGCGAATGTAAGTTCCCATAGAGATACAGCGGTAAATATCTCTCAAAAGTATGGACACAGAAATTGCGACACAAAAAAGTACATTTAATACAGCGGTTTTCAATCTTTTTTACCTGCGTACCATTTACATCTTTTAAAAAATGTTCACGTATCACTTAACTTAACCTTTTTTCTTTTTTTACTTATCAACAGATAAAATAATATTATTTTATATATATATGAATTTATTAATTTTAATACATAAAAATTTAATGTACAAAAAAATAACATAACGTAACATTTTTACAGTTATTATTAATTATAATGAATATAACTTAATTTAATGAGACCGTTTATGTTGAATTGAATGAATGAGAACGTCAATACCAAGCACAATATTGTTATTTTAAGTATTAAGCTATCGTCTATGTTAATTTTGTTCATATGTCGTAGATATTTATAAAATAGTTCATATCAAATAAACCAAATATTATCAAATGATAATAATAAATTATAAAACAATTTTTTTAAAAAAAATTTTTCCGTGTACCATGTTTGATACACGTATCACAGGTTAGGAACCGCTGATCTAATATATGCAAATTCTTATATGCTCAAAAGTAATAACAAAAATACAAATTTTCTTTTCATTTTATTGCTATTCAGTTTTTATGACTAACAATTTAAATATAGTTGGTGTGGTTGTAAGTGATGCTTATATATTTTCAGTGGTGTAATGGAGCGGGTATACGGCGTACTACGACTTCTCCATTTTTTTGTTGATGCGTATTCTTACGTATAATATAATTTATGACACTGTGGTGTACGGATATATTAGCAACTAACACATTATACTATAAACTATAGAGGTATAAATATTTAACAAATTTTGGTTTTTTTTCTACAAAAATCAAAAATATCAAACATATTTTCTTGTTAACATATTTATTAGAAACGATTATTATTTTTACATTTTACACGTCTATTTTTAATTTTATTGTACGGAAATATAACATAAAAAGCCGTTACACTTTTACAAGACACTACAACAATCTTAAATTGTATTTTATTGATTTTTAATTTTTAATTTTTATTTTGTAAGGTAATCTTCTTGCTCGTGGACAAAAAAAATTGGGAAAGGGTAGAATTCAACATGCTCGCCCTTTTTACTAAAAATTAATATATAATCAAAACTTTTTTTTTATAACTACATCACTGGATATTTGTTTGTTTTTGGGTTTGATAAATACGTGTAAAGTTTAATCCAATGTTAATTTTATTATAAGCAGATTATTGAATTTTAATATTGTATACATACAGTTTATTAACTGTAGTTGAATAAAATACTATTACGATAGTAGAAATTAAAAATTAAAACTTAGTTATTGATTGAAGTATTTATACAATCGATTGTTATTTTTTATATTGGTGTATAATAATAAAATACCCATAAGTAAAAACAATTCGCGTATTTTTGCAGTTCTTCTGTTCTTGTTTAAATCAAGTATTTCACGCATGGACGAATCTCACCGGAAACCGATGCGTCTTATTAGGAAAAATGGTTACTTTTATATAATAAAATGTATTTGTGGTAATCAATCCGATTTAGGCGAGGGAGATTTTATTTTTAATGAACAGTTTAATTAAATTCTATGCCCAACTAAATTCATTGATTGTTTTAAATTTAAACAAGTAGAGTATAGGATATTTGTTTTAATAACATGATAATGTATAAGAAACCATATTATATACTGACTTATATATTCAATCAATATAATACATACGTTTTAATATGTATTTATAATATAATTTATAATTAAATAATTTAAGTATACAAATATGATATTAAATACATTGAATTACTGTAATTTTGTAGGCAATACATTGTACAGAATATAATCCACATAAAAAATATGGTGAAATCTTTAATACATTTATAAATTCTTTTGTGTTGATGTATTGTATAAATTATAGTAATTGGTAGATAAAAAATTAAAATCACTCATAGAAAAAAAAAAGTTTTTGGCTATATTTTTATTTATAAATTTGTCTTTAATATAATGTATTATATCCAATCAGTAAATTAGTGTATTTTTATGTATGTTTGGTGCTGTTAGCAAATAATTGTATTCTAATATTTATATATTACATGTATTTGTATTTAAAAGTTATATATAAATAAAAATAAAAATATATATATTTATATTAAAAATAAAAATACGAAAAATATTGATTTTGAAAGATATTTTTGTACCTTTTTTGTAAGTAAAACTAGATTTTAAGTTTCAAATATAAAGTAAAAGCTGTTAATGTATTTGAAATGTATAGATTTTATAAAATGCATATTGTTCTGTAGATGATAAGATTTAATTATTAAAGTATATTATTAATTCGTTTGCTATCATTATATATTAGATTTTTTATTGGTAATTAGTTATTACTGATGACAAATTATAATAATACCGTAAATTAAAATTCTACCAATGCAATAAGATTTTACACGGTGAATTCGGTACGGTTGTATTATGTATATATTTTAGTGGAAAAACTGTTAACTGTCAACGTTTTACCTTATTATTCGTTATGTTGATCAGTAAATTATAATGTCAAAAAAAATATGTTATTATAATTATAATTATTTCATTGTTTTTAATTTACATTCAGTTATATATCATAGACGATCCTTTTGTGTTCAAACACATTGAACTATAAAATAACTCATAAAAATATTAGCTTAGTAATAATAAACTAAGTATAGTGTCGTAATGTCAAAGTAATGACAGTAGTATATCATTTTTGCTTAATTGGACAAGTTATTCCTAATCGGAATGTTATGTATTGCACATATGCTGTAAGATTCTTAAAAATTTAATATATGCGTAAGTAGGACCCTTAAAAAGAAACATTACTTCATCGATTCTGTCATTACCTATATGAATTATACAATTTACCGTCAGTAATCCAACTCATATATATGTATATATATTTTAGTTTCATTGATGATAACTATATGGCGATTAGAAAATGTAGAATAATTAGCAATATAATTTCTATGATAAAGTAAAATATTATATAGACAGTCTAAAGTGTTTTTGAGTTCTTTTTTGTGAGAAAAAAAAGTTTAAAATGTATAGAGACAGCATGAAAATTGTACACATTAAGACAAACAATTCACCTATATATATTTTCATATAAATTAAGTATTTATAACACAAGTGGAATAAAATATTTTTTACTTCTACTTGGAACTTTTGATGAAAATATGTTTATGCATCTATTTTTTGGGATCTTAATTTTTGTTTATGCCTGAAAATATTAGAAACTAGCACAGAAAAAAATTTAAAGTGAAAAAAAATGAATAAACTAATTTTGAAAGTATGCGTAGATTTGATTTATATTAAAACATATTTTATAAGTTTCCATTAAATATTTTAAATATTTAAGATAGTTTATTTTATTTAAAGAAATGTACAGCCTATATTAATGTATTTGAACTTACAAAAAGGGAATTTTTTTCGTACAATTTATTTATTTTATTTAAATAAAAAAAATTGTTATGTATTATAGAACTCAGCTATTTTTATAGAATGACGTGTTAGAGAACAAAAGGTTTCTGACGTTTTCGTGCGTAAAACAATAGAACTATTTACATCGCTCATTATACAATATAATTTATAACAATAGGATCAGAATAGTTTATTATGTCACAATTCACAATTGAAGTACTCATAGAGATAAAAATATTTTAATTTAGTTGCATAATATTTACTTCCCAGATATTTTTTATCACACTAATTATTTTTAATTTTTTGCATAATATTTTTGTTAATTTGTTTAAATTAATAACGTATATGATGTACGAAAATGAATTTAAAATACATATTTTTAGGCTATTTAAAAGTAATTCTAATTATATTAGCTCTAATACATATTAAAAAATAATAATTATTGTTGCTCAAAAATTGAGAACCATTTAAAAATTATTTATAAAATAATACTCTTTCTCTTGCACAATACAAGTATGTGTATTTGGTAAACTATTACACATATTGTATTGTATTGTAAGTAGTTTACCAATTTTTTGGAATTTTTCGGATTTTATAAAATCAATATAACTAAAATGGCTTTAAAATGTAAATACATTGTAAATTGAATGGTGATTTGGCTGTTTTAATTATATCTTAACATAGTATCTATATGGACAATCTTTCCTTTCACGAAAATTGCGTATTATAATTTATAATACTGGATGGCCCAGCATATTATCCCAATAAAAATATCTTAGTAAATTTAAATTGTATTTTCAAATTTGTTGTTTAACGTGAATTCGTAGAAGGAATCATATGAAAAATTTAACTACCAATAATTATTTATTAAATTGCGATACTTAAAAATTGTTTTAACTACTTTTGCCGAGATTATTGAAAGCTATTTTACAATTTTATAGAAATTAAAAATGTAATAGTTATTTTTTAAAGTCAGTTTAGGGATGAAAATATGAATTTGATAATATATTTTCATATTGTAAAAGATTACTATAAAATTATACTAAGCCAAAAATATTGGAAAAATAAGTTATATTTACGGAGATATTTTCACGACGAAAACTTGTATATTTACTCAGCATAAATAGGTGGTACTGTAGCTATTCATAAAACACCGAGTTGCACTTATAATAAAACTGTCAAGCAATTATAATATTCACAAATACGTGCCCCTTTCCTTTCGGAAAAAAATAAGAATATTTAATGGAAAAATCGAAGTTAAATGCAAAGTAAAAATTGTTAAATTTCTAGATGAATTCAAATAAATATATATACACATCATTTATGCAACCAGAAATATTAATGTTTGTTTTATAAAGTTATAAAGACACTGGAGATAATTAATTTTTTTCTATGACTCGTGTGGTGTTAAATCATTGCCGGAAATTACTTTTATTAAAATTAAAAACGACGTGTTAAGGAAACAACAAACATACAACAATAGGCACGTCGGCAAAACAACACCGCTGATAGTTGAACATAGTGAAACATACTATTGACAGTTAGTATAATATACACTTTGCAATCGCGCGAAACCTTACCGGAAAAAATATTATCGGACTACGCGAACGAACAATCAGAGCACGCAACGACTAAGTGGTAAACATATAAATGTGGTGTAAACGTCGAGATCACGCGGGTGCAAGTCGTAAACTTCATTGCCTTCCATACAAATCGCCGAGTGTTTGCCGATTCATCGAAACGGCGTACGTATAGGTAAAAAACATGAAATAAAAATAAAAAGTAATACGGTTCTCTGCTGAAGTTTATGATCAATAAATATAATAATATGAAAGTGAAACTGGACCGGTCGCCGCCGTCTCGTCCGGTGAGCTAATAATAACTGATTTGTTATTTTAATCTAAAACAAATCCGGAAACCGCGCGATTACGTTGCCCGTCCATCGGTAGTGTGTCCCCGCATGTATGGTCATGCGAAGGCGTCGTGGCTCGCGTTAACCAGTTGTAAAATTATAAATTTGTTCCCACCACAACGGAATTGGCAAACGTCATTAGTGCTAAGTCCGAACGTATATAACCGCAATCGTTGCTCATCAAATGTATCAGTCGTATTCGATCGAGGTTTGCAAAGCACACGAAGACAACACCTTCAGATACATATACGTTTGAGTATATTATACAACTGCAATTGCAAAAACCGTCGAATAAACAAAAATGGCATTCAGGGTAAGTCTACTATAACATATATTAATTATAAGTCCAAAAACAGACAACTATAACATACTTATCCCTCGTTTTTTGTAACCTTTTGCAGATGATGTCCGTCTGTTTAGTGATCACCTTCTTCGGCATGTGCTTGTGCCAAGATAATGTTGCATCACTGTACTCGCAACAGTCTGAAGGGGCACAAGCATCATTCCAATCGAGATCGGCTACTGTCCAACAGATCAAACTCGAAGACATCGAACGTGACTCTTTGGCTAACGCCGCTGCTTACGGCCAGAAAACCCAACAACAGTCCGGCAAAACTACAGCATCCGCAGCGATCGTTCAACAGCAATCGCAGCAACAGTTGTCTCAAGCCGCCGCACCACAACAACAGTATTATGTGCAGCCATACCCGGTACAACAACCACAACAACAACAACAACAACAACAACAGTTCTACGTGCAGCCGTACAACGCCCAACAACAACAGTACTTGGCCCAACCGTACCAGCCCGCATTCGACTACGCTGGCGTGCAGTACATGATCATCAACCCCAACGCTTACAACCCTGTCAACCCGATTTACCAGCAGTACTACGTGCCAGCCGCTCAACCGTCGACCGTGCCCGAATACGTGACTAAGCAGTCGACCCCCATCCAGGCCCAACAAGAGTACAAACAACAGCAAGCTGCCGTTCCGGCCAAGCTCAACCGCAGTACAGACAACAGTTCGCCGCCGTCGCTCCGTCCGCTCAGGCCCAACAGGAATACAAACAACAATTTTCTGGCGCCGCCGTGCCGTCCGTCCAGACCCAACAAGAGTACAAACAACAGTTCGCTGCCCAGGCCCAACAGGAATATAAACAACAGCCAGCCGTTGCCGCCCCGGCTCAGTCCCAACAGCAGTACGTTGTCCCTGCACCCGAGTACCGATACGTCAACAACCAGCTGCCGCCGCCAGTCCCGCCGCCGCCAGCCCCGTCGACTTCTCGTACGTCACCCGTCACCCGGCCGCCGCCGGCGCTCAGTTCAAGGCCCAGCCACAGCAGTTCCAGTACAACACCGTGCCGCAACAGTTCCCACAACAACAGTACTACTACACCGTACCGGCCGCCGCCGCACCTACCTCCGTCGAACAGCCACGCGTCCAACAGTCGGCCAAGAGCCAGTACTCGTCGGGAGTCAAGTCCACTACGCCGACGCCGTTCAAGGAGTCGTTCGCCTACAAGTTCGAATCCTCTCCGCCGGCACCGCAACAGCAACCAGGTTCCGCTTACAGCACCCTCAGATACTCCGCCTAGACGTGGAATGGCTGAGCAATGAGTCGGTATAATATTCGCGCGCATCGCGTACAATCATTAATCGTTATCATTATTATTATTACTATTATTATTATTATTACTATCGTTGTAGTGTTAAGGAATTTTAGTGCGTTCGTGCGCATTATTCTCGATATTATGTGTTATTTGATATTTATTCCGGGATTGTCTACTCGCACGCATCAGCTCACGGCACCCGCGTGATAGCACCGCGTGCCTGGGTGTGTGCATGCACCGTGCGACCCGCCAATGTGAAAAAAAAAAAAATAAACAAAAAAACATCTCAAACTTGGTTGTGTTGTGTATTTGTTAACTTATTTTCCATGTTTTTGAACCGTGTTCGCGCTTAGTATTTCGCCAACACTGTTCGCCAACTGTTTCGTTTTAACGACTTGGTCTTTAGAATACACGTGAAAACGCTTCGATCTATATACATGTATAATATATATATATATATATATATGTTTATGTATGGAACACCATTAATCTACTTGTTTTTAACACGCCACCGAAAACTTTTCCAATTCACATAACGATTCTAGAAAGCGTTTAATCTCATCAAAATGTTCGCGACTCACTGCCACGATTGGGTATACGACGTGCACGTATGTTGTACAATCGTTGCAGCGCGTCTGTCGCATAATAAATAGTACATTTAGTACCTACGGTTACATTGATCTATTACTACTTGTGGTCCGTGCACGCCACTCGCTGAACATCGACTCTAATCGTTTTTACAAACCGATCGATTATGTAATGATTCACTTATGTAAATACGTACTTCCTAATTATTGCAATGTGTACGCTAAGCGATTTATATATTCCGGCTGTCGAAAATTGATTAATTGTTCGTGAAAAGAAAACATGCGATTGGTATTTAAAGCTGTTTATAATAATACAGCAGTAGCATTCGTACCATGTATAACATTTATTTCTTTAATTTTACCCAACTTCGATGGTGTTGATGATAACTATATTTATATTTGCTCTACTATGTCTAGAGCACAATATTGATCGGAAAATAGTTCATACATATAAATTGTTACAATATGTCCATAATATTTTTAAAAAAAATGGTCGAAAAATGAATAGAATCGTAATTTTTAAAATATGGAGATACCGTGTAAATATTTTTTTAAATTAAAGTGTAAGAATGTACATAACAATAATTCAAATTTTAAAATTAAACAAAAATTAAGCAATTAACACCATGAAGTATGGAGTATTAATTGTGTATAATAATATACATTATATTAATTTATGACATTTTTAACATATTTTTATAGTTTTAACGTTATAATAAACTATTAAATTAAAAACTAATATTTGACTCGTTTGAATTCCATAAAATGATTTTTAAGCATGTATAAATATAATAGTATACTCGGTTATCTGACAGATTTAAGAGAATCTTTAGTTTATATTACAGTAAAACCTCAATAAAATGGAATTGCTTGGGACCATGAAATTTTTCCGTGTTAACGGGGTTTCCGTCTTGACGGGATTTAAAAAATAAAATTGAATTGAATTAAAAAATACATACTTATTTTTAGCCGGTATACATAATAATAATTATATATTTTGAAAAAAATTGGTTGTTGTTTATTTTTGTATTCGTATTACCATAATAATATAATGTCATCGTACAAATATATCGATTATCTATGGGTATCGATAATACGAAAATAAACTTATCTTACGAAAATCATGTTATATTTCCGTCTTAGCGAGGGTTTTCATTAACTTTTATTACAAAAACGTGTCCGTTTCCGGCTTATCGAGGTTTCCGTCTTGGCGGGATAAAATTATATGTAATTTGAAACGGGACCCAACAAATTTTCCGTAATACCGAGGATTCCATCTTACCGAAGTTCCGTCTAAGCGAGGTTTTACTGTACGAGTATATATATTAAATATGTTTAATATTATTATGCAACCCTTTGTACAGGGACCGTTTGAATTTAATAAAGATTTAATATAATATCTTTGAATAACTATTTTCAAAAGTAAAAATAACATTACTTGACATAGTGTTGCATAAATATTAAGTTGCTATAAATTATTCTAGTTATTTAATAACAATAAAAACTATAATATTCCAGCAAAATATAAGGAATAATTCAAAACAACTTTATATCTGAGAATAAATGACACTTATTACTTTCAACTCTATTATATCTACTATAGGGTAAAAAAAAAAGATTTTATTTTAAAATGTGTTATTGAATACCTAGTTCACGTAAAATCACTTGTCAATGTGTGAAAGTACATGTTTTTAAAAAAATTAATAGCGTTTCGGCTTTTTTTTCTGTTTCTTTGTTTTTTATGATTAATATTATAGCTTTCTATATGACGATACATGTTTGGTAAATTATTTAAAATGTACAAGATATATTTAACATAATAATATATATGTAAATAGTTAAATATAGATTATTTAAATATGTGTGCACATGTTTTACCGATTAATAATTTTAAGTATTTAATAGTTTGAGCTATACTATTGCATACAATATTTCTTACAATATATGTTAGTAGTATCAACTTTTATGTCTAAACCTAAAACTCATTAGAATTTTAACATTATTAAAATATTTATATTTTAAAAAATGTAATGATTACTATGTAAAATAAAAAAAAAAAAAAAAATAAAAAAAAACGGTTAGTGGCATTCGGGGACTGCCGCGATAAAGCTATTGCATATTAAATAAATAAGAAGTTGATATAATTTTAAATTTTTTTATTATTCTAGTTATTCAGGAATTTTTATCATAGCAACTACAATATTCCATTAATTACGGGATTCCACAGGTAGTGGTCACGCTTTTTCGTTACGAAAAATTTTTTTTTCAGTCACTACACCAGGCCTGCGATAAAAGCTATGCAATAGCTTAAAATAAATAAATAAAGTAATGATGATTCAATTTATAGTAATTTGTTTTCACTACATCGTTAAGTACGATGTCGAAATAGCTCAGGGTTAAATTAAAATTCTGTTATTTTCAAATTTTAACACACTAAGCATTGGTTAAGTTAATTTTAGAGCTTATTACATAAATCATATAAACTTTTACAATAGGACTTAACAAGTTTTATTTTAAATTTACCAACTAATATATTATAATTATGTTAAATAATATAGATTAATTTATAATCTGGAACTTTGTGTTTATAATTGAATTACTCAATTACGAAAAGAAATATTATTATTATATAATGTAAATACTTTAGAGAATACCATTCTTCATATTTCGAATAATATCCCGGACATGAACGCATAATACTGAAATTATTGATGAATGGAAACCGTTGTAGAATACAATTTGTTTCATCAAATTGAAATATAAGATACACTATGTATGAATGTATACGTATTTGTATATGTGTTTATTATATAGGCAGATACTGATTAAAACATTTTTCACCAACGAGTAAATTACGTATTTTTCTCGGACTGTACAATTTATTGTGCAATAAGTTGATACATGGACTGTATAAAAAACGAAGAAAAAAATACATAATAGATGGCGGTAACATTCAGACATGACAAAATGTTTATTGGGACCACCATACGTTTGAAATACTTTCCCTCGTGAATTGTTCCAATAAGCAATAGTGATATTATACAATAGTCAGTAAACTCGGATATTTTTAATGATTCCGTCTTCATCATACTGAAAATAATGAAAAATAAGAAGTTAATAATTTCTAAATTCTAGCGAAAGTTAAGTTATATTAGTTATGTTACATTTGTTTCAGATTTTAATGTATCTATACAAAAAATGTAGGATTTCTGAATTTGTCAGACTTATAAACTACTTATAAATAATGATTATACTCACAAAAAAAAATATAATTATACATGAAAATCTATCAACATTTAGGATTGTTGACCTAATTTTAGCTTCATATAACTAATTAGTATGTGTTATCTCAACCATTATGATCCGTCTTCATGCTTGAGGATTTCATATATGTTAGCATAATGTACGTTTTGTTTCTAATTATTTTACATAATTAATTCATTGAACTTTGTTATTTTCTAAACACAGAAAAAAAATGTTGTTGTACTTTGATTAATATTTAATAATAACACGATATATATAACAGAATACAATTACAGCAGAAACTTTAAAAAATAAGGCTACTATTTGTCGATAGTATCAACACTTATTGTTATAATTTATATAAATTTAAAATATACCGTGTATTACAGACTTTAGAAATACTTGTTTCTATTAGAATAAATGTGCAATTAATAATTATTTGCTTATGTGTAGATGATTACTTTGAAAGAGTTTTCACATTTTTTTTTTTTTTCATTTTTTTTTCTCAACAGTTGCTTACTATTATGGTAATTAATGTCATCCTGGATCAGTTTCACAACTAATATGCGTAACGTGTATATGTTTCGTTTTCATTAGGATCGTAAGCAAAACCGTTAATTCAGTCTACTATGAAACGAATCTTGAAAGAGCCGATCCATGTACTACACACAACTGATTGTTTTTATATTTTAAATAAATTATGAATTTTTTTATTATTGATTTTAAAGATATATTGTCTTACAGAATATCTTTTTAAGAATTTCAAAGATTGTTCATTTATTGAGCGATAATTTTAAATTGTATTCTGAATGAAGCATTCTCCAAAAAAATATGGTTTGAATATACATACACACACACACACACACACACACACACACACATACACATTTATATATTTATATACAGGGTGATTCTTTTATCAAACAACACTCAATATTTGAAAAAGTATTGACTTTTTCAAAAATTTTTTTTTTTCAAAATTGTAGATTTATGCTATTCTAGAACTGTATATTTTTTTTATATTTTTCACCCTTATATTATTTAGGCAAACTACTATCCACTTTTGATTTTCAATTAGTAACCAAAACTTAAAATTTCATAAATTAATAAAGGTATTTTTTTTATTATATATCACGTTCAAATTTTCATTTTTCGTTAATCCGTTGATGAGATATTGTTACTCAAAGTTCGGTAGTTTTAGGAGGCGTTATCTACTGACGAGGTATAACATAACCATTTACACGCAAAATAACCACTAATTCACCCAACTTTAAGAAGCAATATCTCATCAACGGATTAACGAAAAATTGAAAATTTGAACATGATAAATAATAAAAAAAAATAGCTTTATTAATTTATGAAATTTTAAGTATAGGTTCTATTTAAAAGTCAAAAGTTGATAGTAGTTTGCCTAATTAATATAAGGGTGAAAAATATAAAAAAAATATACAATTCTAGAACAGTGTAAATCTACAATTTTGAAAATATTCAATACTTTTTCTAATAATGAGTTTTGTTTGATAAAAGAATCACCCTGTATAGTGATATTATATGTATACATTTTTTTGACGGAATCGATGTATAAAAATATTCGGTGCAATCGATAGATTTCTTACAGGTAAAAAGACCTTTTCGGTGGAGTCGATATACGCCAATTACTTGGCATACAATTAGCATGTATTTACATAACCGCAAATCAACACTTTAAACACTACATCAACCCCTTGTCACACCTGTTGCAACATACGAATGGGTCACCTAAAACGATAGTAAATAACTGTTAAATGTAAAATACATACATCCTTTCCGTTTATAAAAACATCAAGTGTTTAATAGCTATTGTCGTTGGTGAGAAAATGTATGGTTAAATACACTTTTGAAAACTTTGATAGAAACGTATGTATGTAAAATTGACCTAAACGTATAATATGATGTATTTGTAAAAACGATAGAATGTATCCTGCAACATCTCTAAAAATACGATTGAAAACAGTCCATTACTTTTTCAAATAATGAGTGTTGTGTTTGATAAAAGAATCACCTGCACCTAATTAAATATATATATATAGCTGCGTATATATATTTATATACACGAGTAAAACATATAATATAAATTACAAATAATTTAATATTCCAGTAGTATTTTTAGTTAATTAATATAACCTTATTTTAAATAATTTAATATTCATTTGAACATAATGTAAATTATGTTTTAATTGCTTCTCTATCAAAAAAAAAAAAATCATTTAAGTAGAGATTTTGCTAATTAGAGCTCATCAAATAAAGTTCAAGTAACTATTTTATACTGTATTTTTTGTGTATGTGACTAAAAATATATTACCTATTGGAACAGTATACTTATAATTAATTTTAAGTACATGTATTTAGAAATGTAGTATACATCATCACTATAAGTTGTAAAAGTAAGTTAACACGTCCATACTCCTATAACCATTTTCCATTTTTTCTTATATTAATTGACAAACAAAAACTATCATTGGATCTATTCTTAAAGTATTTTATCTACATGAATCCTTATTACTTGTCATAAAGTTGGAATTAGAAACTATATTAAGAAATAATGATGTATTATTTTTATTTTTTCGAGTTGAAATATATTTTTAATTATAAATTTATAGTAATATATATAACAAAAAAGTATACCATTTTTAAATAAAAATAATTTATTTAGTTATTATTGTATTTAGTTGGTTTATTTAGAAATGTATAATGTGTTCTGAATCTTTGCAAATTTAATCATACATATGTTTCAATTAATTTAATGTAATCTTTTAAATTTTCAATTACCAATAAATTATATAATACATATTAGTTGAATTAAAAACTACGAATAGTATTTGTCATAATTTCCTAATCAGATTTTATATAAACGTGTTGCAACGTATTACATCAAACAATATCATAGTTATAACTGTCACTAACAGCATGTCATCTCGAAATAAAATAATAATTTAGTGTTTAAAAAAATACGGTATGCGTGTGGTCGGGAGTACTCTTTATGAGTCAATTAGAAACGGTTTGAAAACCACGATATATTAGGGAGACAAACATAATGTAACGGAGAATACAAAATCGAGGTGCTTGAATTTTACTTTCCTTTATCATTTAATTAGCTTTTACTAAATATATTTGTTTTAATTTATTGAACACACGAGTATGTTTTTATTGCATTGTGATGAGTTTTCCACTTTCTGTCCGTCCACCACCATCCTCTCAATTATTCCGCTTTCTTGATGCGGAACTGTCTTGGATAGAGCTGACCAAAACGGACAAACATTCTTCAGTCGTTCAATCACGGTTTTCCGACACGACTCCGTTCGTCAATCTAGTACAGTCACTCGTGCAGAATCGTCGTTAGTGATTTATATTTTTTTCCTCTGTCTTTCGAATTGCATTCAATTTATTAGTGTTTTAAATCAACGATATGACATAGTGAAACTTATTTTTTATTTTTATTTTGGAAGAAATATTGTGTTTTTATTTTATTGGCCGAAAAATATTTAATTAAGTCTAAATCATTATGATCAATTTAAATAGATTGGTAATATTAATTGTTCAGTATATTAATTTTGTTTCAGCACTATAAATGTGCTATTTTTTCGATCAAAACTCGTATTAACTCTTAATGAAATTTTATTATTTTTAGGTATTTTTATGCTTTGTTCAATTTACATTGAGCGAAGACCGAATATCTGTGGACACAGTAGGTACAATAACAGCAACTGCGGGTTATTCGATAACCGATAACCACTCCCCAACCGCATCGAGTCTGACTTCGAGCATAGAATTCACGGGTGACCATGATACTTCGAAAGACTTGTCTTCGTCGGTTGAAAATTATACTCCAAGTGCTGGCCCTCGAAGCACTCAGAGCTTAGGTCTGCGAAATAGACAAGCCAGAGGAAAACCAAACCAATGGCAGTCGAGTAGAAGTGTCGAAGAAAAAGATTCTGGGATCGCAACATTTCCGTTAACTGATCATGATGTGAGCGAACAATTGTACAACGTTAAGCCTCAAACGTTTGACATTCAATCATCGCAATCAACAGACATTAAAAGCGATGAGAGTGTTGAGAAGACCATTACGTATGGCAAAAAAAT